>CM040618.1:114542211-114556506 GCA_022817965.1 Solanum lycopersicoides
TGCATAGGATATTGAGATCAACTCCGACCTGTATTTATCATCTCTTAGGTCGTTAAGAGATTTCACCACATTCTCGTACTTGGAATTTACAGGTACAGATTCAACAGAAGGATCTATCTCTGGTTCCTGTATGATATGGCGATTAGTGACTCCGAGTCACTTCTCAGAAATTTCCTTGCCAGATTCTTTCTTATCCATAAAATGATTCTCCTTCTCTTGTAAAATTACAATACTGAATATGAAGATATAGATCAATAAGACATGATATACAAAGAAAAACTGTAGTAAGCAAGAATAGTAACATCGGTAAAATGGCAATAAACATCTTGATGGACAAACAGGCAACGAAACACCAACAACTAATACAACATCAACATTATTTGATTTCAAATTCAGATAATGCTTATTGGTTCCCTCTTCAAATTCTACCAATTCGCACAACATTACTTTCAAGACTTTCTGTGTCCTGAAGCAAAACCTCATGGGGACTATATGCACTATATTAAGCTTTAACAGTCGGTCTCATCAGTCCACCACATGGAAGACGTGATTTAACATATTAAAGGCTTTAAGAGCCCCATACTTCATATTCAATCTTTTGATTGTTAGCTATTTCAGTATCAGTGTTTGTTAACCTCTCTTCAAGAAACGTTTTAGGTGAAACATGAGTGTGCCACTAGGCCCAAAATAACATAGACAGGGGTTGTCAAGATAGAGATAGATCACTTTGAGACAAAAAGGAGCACTTGGTTCCCACATAAACCACCAAACTTGAAAGTTGAAACTGTGCAAACGATAAAAAGGAAAAGGAAAAGGGGTATAATCTCACAAACTTATACATGTTATACACTTTCTCTAGAGAATTTTATAAAACGCACCATGATTAAGAAGATGAGCAAAAGAACATGAGACTTGCAAAAGAAGAAGTAGAGCAGCAGACTACTAAAGTTTGTTTACGGCATTATGTTAAGTGGAGCCACATCATAAGATCACTACAACCACCTCTTCTACCAACAAAGAAACCAAATTCCCTCAGCATTTGTATCCCGTTCTCATGTTTACGAAATTGCACAAACAAGCTCTATCAACATTCTACCTTCTTAGCTAACTAGCGGATAAGTCTTAGGAAGGATAATAATATTGATGAATCAAATGTAAGATCCTGTTTACATTCTCAAGAAGCTAAACTTAAGAGAAGACACAGAGTCTAACATACTGAGTAGGTAATGCTTGGACAACTATGTGAGTCCTATTGTAAGAAGTACAGAACAAAGTTCCAAATTCAAGAAACATGCATAAACAACACCATCACGTTCAGCTCAGTCTCCCTAACTATCCTAAACTTTCACCGGCAAAAGGAAAAGAGACCTTTAGAGTTCCTACTATACTTATAGTGTCTAGGGAAACACATGGAGAAAAAAGACAGCAACTCTAAGCAGGCAAAATTCATGCCATCAATACTTATGTTCAAGAAACACATTAGAATTTCAGGTATAGCAACTACAAATTTTGATAAGCCACAAATTTTTCCATCACTTAAGAAAACCTGAAAGATCCCTCTAACGTGGAAACAACAAAGCATTTAGGAATCAAAATACAGTTGTTGACAAGTCAAACTCAAGATCCTGAAACAACTTCAAGGAAAACACAAAGGACAGATCATTTCATGAAATGGTTTGAACCCTGTGCTAAAACCACTATGGACAGAAAACCACAATACATAGTGCTATAAGAGCTAAACTGACATGACTGATGGCTGGAATGCAATAACAACCAACTAGGCAAGCATAAGACGAAACCAATTTCAATTGATCCAGTCTATAATTTAGTAAGAACCGTTACTTCGAACGGAAGAAACTCTTTGCAAAAGGGGAACTCCTGTTATAACATCATACCTCAGTTCCATTCCATTCTGTTCTTTCAAACATCTTTTTTCTATGTACATAAATGACTTAGTCAAGACTCATCTAAATGAATCAAATATAGGGATTATGATACTCATTGACCCCTTCAGACTGGAAATCTGTCAACTGGCTACAAGATCATACATAATATGCTATAAAAAAAAAAAAAAATATTTATCCATTCCATACGCCACATCTTACACAATATCAAGATATTTGTTGAAACAACACGGAACCCAAAACTTGCAGAACATTGTTATTTCAAACAACTTTTTTCCATCTAATTGACTTAGTCAAGACTCATCTGAATCAAATATGAAGATCATCATTGACCCCTTCAAACTTAAATCCTGTCAACTGGCTACAACAAGACCATAATGTGCTAGTAAACCCACAATTTTATCCATTACATACCCCACAATTTGCTGAAACAACACAGAACCCAAAACTTGCAGAACAATACAGAAGAAACAAACAAAACCTTTAACCCCCCCCCCTTAAACCAGCATAGTTGACCAATCTCATCAAACAACAACAAAAATCAAGAAAAGTACCAAATACCCATGTGAGAAAGAACCCCATATTCACCCCACCCACCCAACAACCAAAATCCAAGTTAAAAGCTCATGATTTTGCATAAGAAGAAAGGATATAAGATAAAGCAGAGAATAAATTCATTGATTATTTACATGGAAAAAAAAAGATTTAGAGAAAAGAAAGAGAAGAAGAGGGGCTCTGTGTTACCGTTCTTGATTCTTGAAAAATGCTCTGAATCAGTTCCAGCTCATACCTTTGTCAGCATACATTCATGTCTTTATACTAATTGCTAGTGGCCAGGCCTTCACCTCACCTAAACTTTTATTTTATTTTCTCTGTAAATATAATAAAGACAACTTGGATACACGCAAGTTGCACGTTTTTCCAAATGAGGAAAAATTATTTGTTCACATCTCAAACTGTCATTTCATAAGGTATATAAAAATATCGTCAAAATAATATTTTAGTAATGTATGTGTTAGTAATTAGTTTGTGGTATAGATAAAATAGCGTATTAATGAAAAAATAATTATCTTATATAAATATTTTAGTATTGTAAAAAAAATCTCGCGTGTACTGATCATGTTAATGCGTGCATTAAAATAGTTTACATTACTAATATCATGAATTTACATGTAATAGTAGAATCTCTCTAAATTAGTAAACACTATAAGATAATATTTTTTTTCCTGATACTTATTAGGCCATGTGAAAAAGGTTATTAATTTCAATAAGATAATATAATCTCAAAAGATCTTTATATAAATACATGTCAGACTGTTATTATAAATTAACTATTTTTTGAAATAATAAAAATTATCTATAATAATTTGGTGAAATGTTTTCATAGATTACGTATATTTAAAGACAATTTAGTGAAATATGAACTTTAATTATACTATATATTTAAGAGTTTGTTGTAGCTATAATGACAGTATTTTCTTAGAAGAAAAATATATATAATATTATTAAGTTTTGGGATTAGTATTTCCATGGGATCTGTTTTTTTGCTGCTAAGTTATAGCTTTGTTTTCAGAAAGTGCTACAATATTTTTTACAAAATAACTTCCAATTTTAATCCAAAGTAATTTAGTATTTCATTTTTCGCAAAAATTGAAAAAGAAAATTAATGCGTTAGTTGACGATTTTTAGTTGTTGTTTTTTTGTGAAAAAATGATAGAATTAAAAAAAAAACACTTTTTTTAAAATGACAAAGTTGATTAATGAATTCAAATTTTATCACTAACAACTCGTGTAAGTAGAAAAAAAGAGAGGAAAGAAATACATTATTTATCTGTTGAGTTTCGTGTCGTGTTTAACTAGCATACATAGAATTTGTTATTATGAAATAAATTTAATTTTATCACTAACAACTCGTGTACGTAGATGAAAAAGGGTAAAGAAACACATTATTTATCTGTTTAGTTTCGTGTCGTGTTTCGCTAGCATACATAGATTTTTCGATTATAAAAGATATCAAATTGTATCACTAACAACTCGTGTACGTAGATGAAAAAGAGTAAAAAAACGCATTATTTATCTGTTTAGTTTCGTGTCGTGTTTCACTAGCATACATAGATTTTTCGATTATAAAAAAAATCAAATTTTATCACTAACTACTCGTGTATGTATTGTGTCGTGTTTTACCAGCATACATAGATTTTTTTATTATAAAAGAAATCAAATTTTATCACTAAGAACTAGTGTAATTAAATGAAAAAGAATAGAGAAACACATTATTAATCTATTGAGTTTCGTATCATGTTCCACTAAGATACAAAGATTTTTGTATTATAAAAGAAAAAGATAATTTTGTTTGTGCTATACTTAGCAATTTACATAATTTAGTTGTAGACAAAAATAGAAATTTGACAAGACGTAAATAGACTAACGTTTTGTAGAATCTTCAAATGTGGAAAAAAATAGTAGTAAGAAGTAAGGATCTATTTTCATTAACCGTAAAATCTTTTACAGCTCAACCAATATAATTAATTTAAAGTAAAACAAAATACTCAAACGCCGTTAGTTAAAGATATTTTATTTTATTCTATTTGCAACAAAATATAGAATTAAGAAAGAAAAGAAAAGAAAAATAACTCACTTATTGATCGGACAACTGTTTTTTTCCATGGTTAAACGCATGTTACGGATTATTATTTTTATGCAAAGTTAAATGCGTGTTACGAATTATTATTTTTATATAGGGTTAAACTCGTGTTACGAATTATTATTTTTATGCAGGGTAAAACGCAAACTACGAATTATTATTTTTATGCAAGGTCAAACGCGTGTTACGAATTATTATTTTTATGCAGGGTCAAACGCGTGTTACGAATTATTATTTTTATGCAGGGTTAAACGCGTGTTACGAATTATTATTTTTATGCAGGGTTAAACGCGTGTTACGAATTATTATTTTTATGCAGGGTTAAACACGTGTTGCGAATTATTATTTTTATGCAGAGTTAAACGCGTGTTACGAATAATTATTTTTATGCAGGGTTAAACGCGTGTTATGAATTATTATTTTTATGCAGGGTTAAACGCGTGTTACAAATTATTATTTTTATGCAGGGTTAAACGTGTGTTACGAATTATTATTTTTATGTATGGTTAAACGGGTGTTACGAATTATTATATTTATGCAGGGTTAAACGCGTGTTACGAATTATTATATTTATGCAGGGTTAAACGCGTGTTACAAATTATTATTTTTATGCAGGGTTAAATGCGTGTTATGAATTATTATTTTTATGCAGAGTTAAACGCGTGTTACGAATTCGAATCTTAGCCCAACATGCAAAGATCGTGTAAGTAAGTGAAGAAAGGTAAAGAAAAATACTTACTATCCATTGAGTTTCTTATCGTGTTTCACTAGTCGTTTTAATTTAGCTTTATTAAAAAATAGATATTTTATTTATGTTCTATTTAGCTATATAATTTGTTGTATTTAAATGTAAAATAGATTATAATTTTTTTTTAAAATGATAATAAATTAAAATAACCCTAATCATAATAATGTATATATATAAGACCAATATTAGATTATAAGCTTCTTTGATAATATCATTGTGGATCTCAGGCTCTTAGCAGTACATTATGCTATGGATTTAGAGAAACTAGAGAAAAAATTGGTTTCGAATGCATAACACTAATTATTTATATCAATTTTAAATAAAGAGTATACGTATAGTTTATAAATAAGTAACTAAAAAAAAAAAAAAAAGAGAGAGAATATGTACATATGTTATTTTCCTTGAAGATGTCAAATTAAATAAAAGTAAATATTCTGCATTTAATAGAAGCCTTGAAAGGAAAAAAATATATTTTAGAATTATGTAATCTATCTGTCTCTAATTATTTTTAGATATTTTTTTTAATTGTCCTTAATTACTTGTTCATTTTAATAAATAAAAAAAGAATATTTTTTTTACCTGTTATGTCCTTAATTAATTACTCTAAAAAAAGTAAAACTACTTTAAAATACCAATAAATTAAAAAGTTAATATTCAGCCATTAACGCAAATGGTAAAGTAAAAGCCTAGAAGGAACATTACTACAAAAATAACTAAACTTAAACCAAATCTGTATAACCTTGTTTTAATTGTCTTAAAATAAAATTTTATTTTTACTGTCATTTTTTAGCATATAAAAAAAATACAATTATGATTAATTCATCCTTAACATAAATTGTCTATTCCCCAAATCACTTCTCAAAATCTTAATTTACACTGTATAATATTAATATAAGTATTAAAATAAATATTTATAGTTTTTATGGTTGTGAATTGTCATTGAGTTTTCCAATATTGTATTTTTGCTTTGCCTTTCCTGTATTAGACTTTTTTTTCTTTTATTATTCTTTTTAGCGTTAAGCATTTAATTCATCACATGGTATAAAGGATATTATTAAATTGTATAAGAGCGTAAATGGCCGTTAGGACATTCTGATAATTGGATTTTGTGTAATTGATATAATTACATTATTTATTTTATTTAATTGAATAGAATAATTACTTGGTCAGCAGTTAATTGAAATAATTGAAAGAGAATAATTACGCTCTTCAATTCACAGGTAGAGGCTGTGAATTACTGGTAATTACATAGTGTAATTACCGGTTAA
This sequence comes from Solanum lycopersicoides, assembly GCA_022817965.1. NCBI lineage: Eukaryota > Viridiplantae > Streptophyta > Magnoliopsida > Solanales > Solanaceae > Solanum > Solanum lycopersicoides. The sequence continues at coordinate 114,548,776 of CM040618.1, forward strand.
TTACTTTTTAATTTTCTTTTTTTCGAATTCTGTTATTAAATTTTTGTCACTTCAATTATTTCAAGTTATATTTTTATTTTTATTATTCTAAAAATCTCTTCAAGATTATTTTTTATTTTTTATTATTATATTTTATTTTCTTCTCGTTTTTCAATCTTACTTTACGTGATTCTATGTAATTATTTCATATTATCTATTTTTTTATTCCATGCTTATTTTCTCATTAGCATAATTTTATTAGTATTATTATTTGTAAATAAAAATAGAATTTATTGCTAAGTAAGGTTTTAAACTTATGTTTTCTTTTTTTAAAAAAATAAAAATAAATCATATTTATGTAGGTTATGTTGAAATTTCCTATAAGAGTAATTTTTTTGTTTTGAATTTTTATAACTTATGTTATATTTTCAGTTTTATTTGTTTAATAATATTGAATTCACATTGCAATTCATTTTTAGTGAGACTTGATAATTATTTTTTTGTCGAATATTTAATAGTTTAGGACATATTATTTATATATTAATCTTTTTATCAAACATACATCTCATAATTTTCGTAGAAACTTCATACTTTTAGTTTGATCAATTCCATTGAAATATATTAATTTGAAAAAAATATAAATCAATAAACTTTTTCATAATATTAGTTAAGAACATATGTTTATTAAGTAATATATTTTCAAAGAAAAAATATATCTCTTAAATATTTAATTCAATATTATTTATAAAAAAAATTTATTTGTATAATATATATATTTTAAATAATTAATTTTAATTTTTAAATTTTAATAATTTTTATAATTGCAATTGTGTATCCAAACATAGCATGTGTAATTACACTGAGACATTCAAACAGAACATGTGCAATTATAATGTAATTACACTATGACAATCAAACAAATATGTATAACTACTAGATTGATAATTATTATTTTAATAATTACACTAATTCTAATTATTAGATGACTTTCCAAACAAGACCCTAAATGAAAATTATATGTTAACAAAACATTCTCAACGTCTCAACTCGTTCTAATTCATAAAATAAAAGGCAAAATAATTTTTTTTTAAAAATAGTTACATAAATATACATAAAAAGTTCATATTGTTACATTTATGCCCCTATATGATGGACAAAGAAGACTTGAAATACGAAAGATTTGTCAAATAAAGAACAAACGAATCTTCCGTGCACGGTCCAATAAGATCAATTCAAAGTACATACTACTACTTTACTCCAATAATAATTGTTCAACTGACACGTTTTTAAAAAATTATAAATAAAAAAATACTTATCTTATAATTAATGATAAAAATGTAAATTATTCATAAATTTCATAATATTATTAAGTATTATTAGAAACCTATTTTAAATACATAGTAAAGGAGATATAAAATATGTAACAAATTTGGCTTAGAAAAAAATAAAGAGAAGAAGACAAGATCACTTGTTAGGATCGAAAATAAGCAGGTGTGATGCGGAAGCTAGCAAAGCAAACCTCGAACGATCACGTATAAGAAGACAAACGAGAAATATACCAAAAGACACAAAGATTTAACGTGGTTCGATCACTCGATCTACGTCCACAAAGAAGATGAGCAATCCACTATAAATATGAGAGTACAAAATACAGAGAGAAACAACCTCAACCAATTCAATCGAAAGTGAATTGGGAGGTTCACACAAGTGATAACGTATCAAGCTCGTGACCCACCAAAACTCTCAAAACCCTTAAGACTACATTGTGAATGATGATTAAATTAGAAGGAACAAATATTTATTTATAGAGTTTTAAATTTTTTCCTAAAAAAAATATATTCATGATAAGAAATTAAGGCAAATAAAATCAATTAAATGAATTCACTTTCTAATTTATGTCCCCTTCTGACTTTCAGATTGTGACTTTTCTTGGTGTGGGTGATAAAGATGATGCACTAGGCAAATTTTATAAATAAAATAAAGAATTTATAAAGTTTTCCTATGTGGATATTGATGTGGAGGTAGTATTCAACTTTCACACATTGTGAATTAGTTATGGTCCACTAGGTGGATAATAATTTCACTTTAAATAAGAATAAATGATATGTCGATTGGTTGGAAAATTAAAGTGTATAGTTGTCCCTTTCAGAATAACTTTTAGTATATTTTCCCTATTTCACTCTAGATTTAACTTCTAGTATATTTTCCCTATTTCACTATAGATTTAAGGGTGTGTTTGATCCAAAATGAAAATATTTTCTTGAAAGATAAAGTAAATTTCTTATTTTTATTGTTACGGTATGATAATTAAGTAAGAAAATATTGTATTAAACGCATTTATTTATAATTAACTTGGATATGATTCGTGACAGATTCAGAAATAAGATTTCAATGAATTAGGAAAAGATAATAAACTTGAAAATGAAATTTTGCATTTTCTACTTCCTTTAAAATGGTTATTTTCTTCATTTTGTAAAAATTATACATAAAAAGATAAAAAGTTTTCCTCGATACTAAAATAGGTGTATGAATCCATCATAATTTTGAATTTGTGACATATCATGATGAGACCTTTTCATAGATATGAACCACACGTTCAACTTTTAGAGTTGGACTCTATTTTCCTTTGGGATGAAGAAGCCCATTAGTATCGGTCCATTTGAATTCGTAGCACTAATTTTTGTCTTATAAATTAGTGGATTCGAAAAAGAGCAACTTTCTTATATAACACATATAAAAATTATATTTGTATGTTATAGCTATATTTTACATAATTGCACTCCATAACAACATAAATATGTATATTTCACTATATATATACAAAAAAAGCAGTTGTATAATTTGTTATACATATACAAAGAAACCAATTGTATATAATTCACTATACATATACAAAAGAAAACAATTGTATACAACAGATAAATTGTATAATTTGTGTATGTATAAAACGTGAAAGAGAGAAAGACAAAAGAAAATTGAGCAGAGAATATTTGTATTATATAATTATAAGTGTATAGGACGAAGATATCTGTATTTGCATGTGTATATACAATTTTCTCTCGCTTTATACAAATAGAAACGCGATTTATACATTTCGTTTCAATTTGTATAAGCGAGGGTGACGAGCAAAATCTGGGAGAGTGGCGAGCTTTGGGAGAGGGGAACGAAGATATATGTATATATACAATTTTCTCTCGCTTTATACAAACATAAACACATTTTATACATTTGTGTTTGTATAAAAGCGAGAGGGACTGAGAGAAAGAGAGTGTGACGAGCAAGAGTTTGAGGGAGAGAGGCTACTGACAAATAGTTTGCTACATGACACAATTAAATCAAAGTATAGTAATAGCATTTAATTTGAATTATTAATTTATCATTATATATAATTTTCTATTCGAAGAATACTAAATTAAATTCATTAACTAGTGAAATAAAATAAAGGGAGTCTCCCATAATTAGTGTCAGTTGTGTGTAAAATTCTTTGAACATCCTTCGCCACATATCACATGAACTATGCCAATTTGTTTCTACTTAATAAAAAATAATTATAAGAAATTGCATTATACTAATTTTGCAATAATCAGCCTAATGAAATGAGAGTACTAAAAAGAAAGAAATGGCGAATCCAGAACTTATTAAGTATAGTGTAGTGTACTAAGTATTAAAATAAGTGTATTAAGTAAAATTGATCGCAAAATTTCTAAATGAACAACTTAATGTTCAATCATATGAAACATTTAACTTTCTTATATTACATTACATTAACTTTACAAAAGTATATGTAAATACCTACTTTTACGAGGAAATAATAAATTCGCAGGTTTCATAATTTACCGATGAGTATATATACATGGAAAAAAATTATATCTCTAAATCATCGTCAATGATATGCAAATATCTTCCTTCAGAGTTTTGGAACATTGGTGTTCCTGTCGTTCAAAAACTAGAGCATATATGCCCTTCACTCTAACGAATAACTAAATAGGGACACGTGACACAATCTTATTTGTCAATGCGATATCTAATAAATATCGGATCGGCGGATAAGATTATGATACATGTCTATCCGTTAGTATAAATGGTATATATGCTCTAGTTTTTTGACTATATGTGCACCAATGTCCCAAAAGTATGACAAACTGTACTTGCATACAATTTACGATAATTATATATATATATATATATATATATATATATATATATATATATATATATATATAATATATATATATTTCTAATACCAACTTTTTTAAACTTATCCATATCAACATATTTAGTTAGGACTTGGGATGGATTTGCTAGTTGTGTCATAGACAGAGTATGGGCTCACACACTTATCTCAAGCCCCATAAACTGATGATTATCAACGAGTGTTTGGGCTATTGAAAAAAAGTTCATACATATTCGGTTTTGAAATTATCATCTAAATTATATTTATAGTGAAAATTATAATTGACTTGATTAAATATTTAAAATTTTATATGCTTCAAGTTCAAACCTATTTCAAACTCTGCATATATCAGAAAATGTTTCAAAGTGGATAAATATGTGAAAAAGTTAAAAATGAATACACGTTAAATAGTAATGTTCAAATAAAATATCCTATAAAAAATTACGATATAAAGATGAATCTATCGATCTATATATTTAATTTCAACTTTATATGAATCTGATATATATCTAAAGTCGTTATATCGAAATATACATAATCATACCAATAAATTGATCATATATATTTTTTCACATTAATATATTTGTTATAGGTCCTGCATTCTTTAGAAAAATAATATTTTAGCACTAATAGAAATTTTGCTGGGGTTTGAAGTCATATAATCCACTTAACTTGCTTGACGTTAAATCATAATAGTAATTGTTGTATAAAATTTTGAAGATAAAAAGTAACAAAAGGAAGAGAAAGTAATAAAGATCCAATTTTATGAGAACAGAAAAAGTATTTTTTTTATAGTAATAGTATATTCAATAGACAAATAGTTGGAAAAAAAAAATATTAATAAAATTGAAGTATCTTCTTTTTTTCATTTGCATTGAATTCCTTAGTATTAAAAAGGCAAAAACTCTGCAAACTTTTTTTTACTTCACTGTCGGGTGCCGCCTACACACTGCAACAGTACCCTCTGAAAATGGCTACATTAACACTTTTCATTACTATACTGTTTGTATTGAGTATAGTAATTAAAAATTTCGTTAAAAATATCTATTATATTTTAATATGTGACATTATATAACGAGAAAAATGGCGGTGAAACAAGAAAATTGTTTCGATGGTGAGGAGTGTTAAAAAGCATTTAAGGCAAAGTCCCACAGAAGCCCCAGCCCACGTTGTTGTTGGAGTGTCTCTCTCTTCACGTGCTGATCATCAACTTATCATGTGACTAAACCCCTCTATTCTCGGTGTCTCCTTCTTTGGCGGCCTCTCTTTCCTTTTTGTGTTCTCACTTTCTTCCATTACTTTCACTAATCATTACTATCTAGCTCATATTTGTTATCCCGTTCTTTTACTTATCTAACAAAAAGATTTGATTTTTCAAAACACCCATTCTTGATTCTTGTGTGTTTGAGTTAAAAGAGCTTAGTGAGTGTCTATTTTTGTCTATGTGAGCTGATGAAAAATGGGCTGTTTACAGTCCAAAACTGTAAATGTTCAGTCCCCTGACAAAGAACCTTCTCAAGATGACTCAAAAACAGATCTTGGTATTCTTTCATTTTGTTTAATTTATTGTGTAGTTACATTGGTTTTCTACTGTGTGTTCTTGGTGTATCTGTTTGTGTGGTGGGGGTGGGGGAGGAGGTTTTTACTTGCTGGTTTTTGAGTTTTTGTTGATTGCATGCTTAATCTTTGATCTGGATTTTACTTAATTTGTCTCCCTATTTTGGTTATTTGCTCATCTACTTCTTCTAACTGTACTGTTTTTTTTTCCTGTTTTATTTAGCTTATATTGGGAGTTTTGATCCATGAATTTTGTGGAGTGTTCCTTGTTTGTCATCTTGTCCTGCTGCTTCTTTTTTCCTTCCACTGATTTTTAGCTGAGAGTTTATTTGGTTTAGTTCTATTCTTTTCCTTTTTTATATGTAGGGTTTCTGATTAGTACTAAAATTGCTGTGGTTATTACTGGTTTCTTGTTTTTGTATCCTTAAACAAGCAGATAAGACAGGACTATATGTGCCATAGCTAAGATTCTCAAGTTTAAGTATATGAATGTTAGCAATGTAATTGTTGTGGTTTATGACTTTTATCTGTAATCAATTTCTTTGTTTAATTTGCCTGTGTTGTTGATGAAGCTAATGGGATCAAGTAGACCAAGATCAAGTGCCTGCATTCAAGGAATTTAGTCTTGCAGAACTCCGGGCAGCAACAAATGGCTTTAGCAGTGAATTAATAGTTTCTGAAAGTGGTGAGAAAGCTCCCAATGTTGTCTACAGAGGGAAGCTTCGTAGCAACAGGCTGGCTGCCATCAAGCGCTTCTCCAGACAGTCGTGGCCTGACGCTCAACAGTTTGTGGTAAATCTGATTATAAGTCTGCAGATTATATAGTTTTGGTCCTTTTAGCCATTTTCATTGATGAACGAGAAGGGCTTAGACTAAATCTTGTGCTCTAAATTCGATATGACTTCATTGAGACGCTATAATTAGTAACTGACAACATATTGTCCTTTATCGCTTTCATTCTTTTGTTGCTTTAGTGTGATCTCTGTTAGCTTCATTAAAAAGGACACTATGAGTACCACTTCCACCCCAGCTTCCTATATTGTCATTTGGTTTTCTAGTTCCCGAAACACTCGGTATCAGTTAATGCCATGTTTTTAATACTATTAGTTTGTAAAACCTTGTGTATATGCATGCAAGTTACAAATAAGATGTAGAACTCCAATATCAGAATATCTTTCTTGTTCAGTCAGTTGTCTCTATGATCTTTTGGTTTAGTCCTACTCATGTACTGCAGGCAGAGGCAGCTGGAGTTGGCAAGGTTCGGCATAAGAGATTGGTGAATCTAATTGGCTGTTGTGCAGAGGGAGATGAGCGCCTATTGGTTGCAGAATACATGCCTAATGATACTCTCTCGAAGCATCTCTTCCACTGTATGGTTTAGTCTTTTTCCTGCTCTAGAACTTTTGAGTGTTGAATTGAGAAAAGGAGAGCTATTTTTTGTGGTATTTCAATGGTCCAATACCGGGTTTTTCCCCTTTACTTTATTTGGTGATGGATTTTTATATAAATAAATTAATGATACTGCTTTTGATCTCTAACTCCAAGGTCATGCCATAGTAAGGCTTCATGGCCTTTGGCGTTTATTTGACATCAGTAAGTGCAACTTGCAAGAGCTTCCTGCCAAAAGCTACAGTGCTACACTATCATTAAGCTTATGCCTGCTAATTCTGTTTCCTCTGAAGTCAGGCTACTGCATCAACTTGGTGAACTTTAGAACTAACAATCGAACTGATCTTTAAGATAATCACAGGTTTAGCTTTGAGATTAGTCGTGTGGAGTTAATTATAAGGCTACATGAATGATTAGCTTGAGTAGAGCAAAGAACATTAGTTCTTCTTTTTATAAAATTTGGACTCAGAATTTGATTACTTCACGTTTAAGATGAATAAAGAGCCTTAAATGCACCAATCAATGCTGTAAGACATGGGAAGAAACATTAACAAAACTTAACTTTGTCCGAATATTGACAAGCTATGGGAGAGCTGGAAGTAAGTTTCAGTGATATCAGCATAGCAGAGGAC
>CM040618.1:114557348-114596781 GCA_022817965.1 Solanum lycopersicoides
GATGACCATTTCTCTTCATTGCTTTAACAACATATATTGTGGTACCACTTCAATTTAAAAGAATGCAATCTTTTTAATGATTAATCTAGAGTGTTTCCAAATTACGAGTGTATGTCATGGGGGTACTGAAAGGGACACGAAAGATTATTTTGAAGTGACATTTAACCGTAGGTTGGTTTGATTTTATGTATTATTGGTTTGATTTATCGGTTTTTGATTTTTAAATATGCTAATCCAATAACAAATCTTATCGATTTTCGATTTATGGGTTTTTAATCATTATCGATTCGGTTTTCGATTTACCCAAAAAAAAAAAAGCCCGTAAAATATTATGTCTTCTCACTTCTCTAAAATGCTTTGATATACTGAAACAAGAAAGATAATGAAAAATTTATATCAATAAGAGAAAATATAATACGACGGCTATAATTACATGTTATCACCAAAACATAGAACGAAATTTTTTATGTTAAATCAAATTACGGACCTTTACAAACTTGCAAACGCTACAACCTACAATTACAAACTAAAACTAAAATAAACTAGTCCAACAAGACTAAAACTAATATCAAATAGCTTCAATTGTGAACCCCTTAATTTAATCTTTAGGTTTTAAGTAAATAGTAAAAACTAGTAGCGGCCTAGTGTGAAGTTGCTAGATACTAATAAGTTGATATAGTTATGGTGTCTAATTATATATTAAATTATTAATATTTAATAATTAGGAAGGGTAAAATAATGAATTATTACCGTCTTATAAGGTTATCGGTTTACTCAATAATCCAATAGTAAAGACCGATACCGAACCAATAACCCAATAATGTTTTTTTATAAACCCATTAAAATCCAATAACCCAATAACATTTTTTTGGTTCGTTTTATCGGTCGATTAGATTTTGCACACCCCTATTCACAATATGAATAGGTTGTTTCGTAATTTCTATATCAAATGCAATTTCATTTAAATGCTCAAATTTGAAAACTATTTTATTGATCGATTTTGATATAAGATGGGATAGAAGTGGACTTTGGCGTCCTTATACCGTCTTGAGTATAATCACTCGATAGATTAACTATTTTTAATTTTTAATCGAATTAATATCAAGTTAAAATTCATTTCTTATCGTAATATCATAGTTATATGTGTAACCTAATTAGGCGTGCAAGTGTTAGTTCCACACCGGGTGGGATGTCAAATTTTTATCTTCTTATGTGGAACTTTAGCATACCCCCGGTGGACTCATTGTTCGATTATAAATATTCATATAATATGATTATCTGATTAAATGATTGTTGATTATAAATATTCTTATTATCATTACTGCCGTAATTGTTACAGCAAGAACTTTTATTTATTTTATTATAGTGTCGGTATATATATATATATTTATTATTCCTTCTCCCCACAACCTTGGTGGTAAATATTTAATACTCAGCTTAATCCTTGGAAACAACTTTGGACGTCCATTTTGACTGTTGCAAATTGCAATCTCCCTTGAAATTATAAAAGCCAAGGACTAAGCACATTACAAAGAGTCAAAGGCATGTCATCTTTCTATTTTTTGCAAATTTCCAAATACAACAACAACAAAAATAAAATAAAAAATGATGTACTTTAAAGAAAGAAACAAGTCAGTTTGAAATTCTTAATTTATGAAATGTTTGTGTATGAAAGATATAAATAAATCTATGTGGTAGAAAACTAGATAACGTTAGACCAAAATGTAAATGGACCGCACTTCGTCCAATTATATCAATCTACAAGTCAAATACTATGTTCAGTGGCAGAGCCACCTACAAATCACGGATGTCGATCGATGCTTTTTAAAAAAAAATTACATTGCATAGCTAGTTAAAAAATACTTTTGTATGTATATATATTATATATTGATATTTTTTGAGTTTTATATAATTTAACTTCTGATATTTGATATTTTTTAATTGAAATTTTGACTTTGCTATTGACTATGTCATAAATAGAAGATAAATCTAATCCAAGTTTTAAGGACTTCGGATGCATTAAAATAACCTCTAAGCTAAACTTAAAATAAAATAAAAAAGATGAAATAGGTGATAGCTGTTGAACCCGGATCTCGCAAGTGACTTGTATCAATTGTATAAGGTACTTCTATGTTATTTATGAAAGCACTGTTACTTATATCCTACCTTATTCTAGTTTCTTCATATATATATATAAAAAAATTTAAAGTTAACAAATGCATGTGATAATGAATATTAAGGTTAACAAATTCACTTTTGAAAAATATAGGTGTAATAGATCGTTAAAAGTGATTCAAGCGTGTATATGACTTTTTGGAACAACTTTAAAAGTGAATATATGCTTTTTTCCTATAAAAATTTAAAAATAATAATAATTGAGATTGAACTTGAAACCTTAAAATTAAGTTTTGAACTTTTTAAATTACTGTGGCAATTTCTATATTTATATTCAAATACATAAATACAAAAAATATATTTTACATACATAATTTTATTTTATTTTTTAATTTATGAATCCCCCTAGATCCTCACAAAGTTCATTCCCTTCTCAGTACTTGCGTCCAATTCACAACCACAAAATAAAGTAAGAACAATAGTAAAAATTATGGCTGGTTAGTGGGTGCTATTAGGGGTTTCAAAGAATATGAATAATCTATCGAATTGAATTTATTTGTGTTATTTTTTAATTAAAATTGTGATTTTTTATAAAGGGAATAAAAAACCATAAAAATTTTTAATTAAACCAAACTGAATAACTTTACGATATGTTTAAATATATTTTATATATTAATAATATGTTCAATTTAATATATGAGTATAATATTTTTCAAATATAAATATAATATATGTCCTAGCCACTGGTGACTAGACAACTTTACTCTTTAATTAGTCTTTAATTAATAAAGTTTAAAATCAAAAGAAATTATAATAGCTTCTCTATTAAACAATACAATAAAACTTATGCAAGCACTCTATTAAATGTTTAAGATCAAACAATACGACGATAACGTTTTATATTCATGACTTCTTGGTGAAGAATCGAAGTACTTCTTCAAAAACATACTTGTGATTCTTTTTAATAATCGTATATTTAACGTAATATTACAAAAGTAAAGAATCAACAATTAAATGAACCATATCAATATTGAAAAAAAAACATATAAATAAGATGATTTTAACACATCTAATTTTGATTATACATTATAAAATATCAAAAAAAGAAAAAAAACAATATATTTTTAGAAAAATAACGGATTGAAATATCCCGTTACACCCCCAAATTTGTTTTGTAGTAAAAGACAAACCGCTATTTTATGCATTAATGGCGGCTCAGGTATCCCACGCTCTGCTTTCGAACAAAGATTACGTCATAATTATGAACCAAAAACATTTGCACCTTTAATTTTAATTTTCACTATTTTTTTATTTGTCAAATTACTTCATATACGTGTTAAGAAAATAATAAATAGATAATAGTGAGTTTACCATTATATATACTATTATTAACTGAAAATCTTAAATATATTCATTTATTATATTTTGTCAAAAATATTAAGTCAATGTCAAAAAATTGAGGGTATAATGAGAAGAAAAAAAAATTTATCAAATTTTTTTTCTAGATTTGTCAAAAATGACAAGTAAAAAAAGAAAGAAATAAAAAATATTTGGCAAGTAAATAGGGAAGCATGGAATATCAAATATATATATAAGGGGTGTCAAAATGAGCCGAAATATTGGTAAAACACATAAAAAAAAAATAGGTTATACTGAAGGTAATTTGAATGAAACTCAATCTCAACTCATTCAAGTCTTAATCCATTTTAAAAGAATCTTCAATTGAGCCCAATTTATTCTGCAATTTCAACATGTTTTAAGATTCTTTATTTGCATTGATATTAAAGAAAAATACACAAAATGACAAAAATCAAGAATATATTATGTAATAAAGTTATAGTTTTGATTACTTTTAATCCATGATTACATTTCCGCAAAATTTTGATATTTGATTTTCTAAATGTATAAATTTAATATTTGTATAATTCGATTTCTGATTATATAAATTCAGAGTTTGTATAATTCAGTCGATGATTGTATAATTCAGTCGATGATTGTATAAATTCAGAATTTGTATATGCTTATCCTAACTATTTGCATACGATTTATGAAAAAATCATAACAAATTACCATATTTGTATATCGATAAGCGAAACATACAAAAGGTGTTTGTAAAATTCATAAATGTATGAATATAGAATTTATATATTTATTATGTTTGTATATTCGCAAAGCGAAATATACAAACGACAACCTTCATAGCAGAATGAACTATAGATATAGAGCGCAATTATTGAAACTTAGCTATAACGCCTTATTATGTCTATTATCTTTTTTTATTTTACAAGTTTTATATGTTTTTATATATAAGTTATGAATTACTATCTATTTTATATCTTCTAGGATTTATCTATCCATTGATGACTTGTTTATTTAATTTTTTTGAGTTGAAATTGAAATTGTTGTTATAAAACTTAAATAATAATTTGTCAAATTATTGAGATTAAGCGGATCAAATCTAGTGAGTTAAGACCCAACCTGTTTTTAGCCTATTTAAGCGCAAAATAAATTTGAACGGATCAAATTCAATCTAATTTCTATTTCAATTAACCCCGCCAATTTGTCGCTCATATATTGTGTTACGTATACAACTAATTAGATGTATATGAGAAGTAGAACACTCAGAATATCTACATCTCTTCTCACAATAGAGACTGGAGTGTGAATGATTCATATTTTCTCTGTCCCTAATTACTTGTCTGTTTTTTTTTTTTATAGTTTTTCCTTAATTATTTGGTCATCTAGACAAATCAATAAAGAATAATTTTTTTTTCCCTATTATACCCTCAATTAATTATTTTTTAAAAAATAAAACTTTTTGAAAATCTTAAATTTTTAATTCATTCACTTCATAATTAATAAAGGTAAAATGAAACACTCACTATGTCAATAATTATTTTCTTGATATGTGTGTCAATTTAAAAATTAACAAGTAATTAGGAACAGAGGGAATATTAACCTACTATCAGCAATATGCCAATAATGGTTCCATAATATAGTTTTGCTATGCATTCTTTTCACTCAATATACTCTAATATTCGGAAGTGCATTAAAAGAAGGACAAATTACTTGGATTGATATCTTTTAGTAATAATTACTGATTTTAGCGATATTTTTTATTTTTTTACCATTTATAGCAATATTATGTTAAATCTGTAATAAGTATTAAAAGTGAATTATGTATGCAATAATTATGTATTATAATTGTTTTTAAAAATACATTATGTTTGTTTGATAAGAAATTAACACATTGTATTATACGTGTGTTAAAATGTGTCATAAATGTATTAATCATCAATACAACTTATAGAATATGTAAATAATAAATTATTTTTTGTAATATGTATTAAAATTGTATTACAAATGTATTAAAAGTGTTTAAGTGAAAAAAATATTATTACTATAAATGTTAAATATTTTCTTAATATAATATATTTATGTAAATTTCCCTTACAGAAGCAAAAAGAAAGCCCTAAAGGCACAAACATTATTCATTTCTTTATATATGCTTATGAGAACAAAGCTACCCATTACGGCAAGATTGGATGATTGTAATTTCGATGAATCAGTATGTCCAGCATTAGGGGGAGAAGATAAATAGCTGGAAAAAAAAGAAATAGATTGGAATGCATTATCACTATCTCATTTAAATTCTCGTACAAATTAATGTGAACATGAGGTTCAAAAGATAATTCATTTGCAAAATATTGCAAATCAACTGCCAGATGCATTCATGACCTATCAAGAGTTACTAAATCTCATATTCCAGCTGCTAATGCTCCAATTCGAGTTGACATCCAGATAGGATAATTAATTAACATAAATGAGTCTAAACCATGCTTAAAACGTGATAGACCAATCGGCTCCAAAGATTAAAATCCTCAATAAAAAGAAAAGGAGCTAACGATCAAGATGGTCATAATATGAAGAGCGTGCTCAAGAAGAGCAAGAAGACATAATAATTGATGAAACCTTGAAAGAGGTTCAAGCGCCTCAAAATAATGAAGAAATCTCAATAAACTATGTCTCATCATGAAAAATATGAAATCGAAATGATATAATTGTCGATAATATTTTTGCTTATAATGTTGCTATTGAAATAATACAACAAAATGAAGATCTTGAATCAAACTTTGTCGAGAAATGGAGACAGCGAAATGATTGGCCAAAATGGAAAGATCCAATTCAAGTTGAATTGGCTTCGCTTGAAAAACATGAAGTTTTTGGACTGATAGTCCGAACACCTAAAGGTATAAATCCAGTGGGATACAAATAGGTCTTTCTTCTTAAACAAAATGAGAAAAATAAAATCGTAAGATATAAAACACGACTTGTGGCACAAGGATTTTCGCAAAGACCTGGTATTGATTATATGGAGACATATTCTCCTGTGATGGACGCAATCACATTTAGGTATCTTATAAATCTTGCAGTTTATGAAAAACTTGACATGCATATGATGGATGTCGTTACAACTTATTTATATGGCTCACTAAACAATCACATTTTTATGAAAATTGTCGAAGGATTAAAAATGCCTAAAGGATATAAAAATTCTCGAGAAAGTTGTTCTATAAAACTTTGAATCTTTATACGGATCGAAACAATCAGGAAGCATGTGGTATAATCGCCTTAGCGAATATCTATTAAACGAAGGGTGTAAGAATGACCCAATTTGTCCTTGTATATTTATTAAAATATCTGGATCTGAATTTGTCATTATCGTATATGTTGATGACTTGAATATCATTGTAACTGACGAAGAGCTTTCAAAAGCAGTAGAATGTTTGAAAAGGAAATTTGAAATGAAAGACCTTCGAAATAATTTTGTCTTGGTCTACAAATTGAACATCTTACAAATGGAGTATTTATTCATCAATCAACATATATTAAGAATATTTTAAAGAGATTTTATATGGATAAAACATATCCATTAAGCACTCCAATGATTGTGAGATCACTTTATATTAATAAAGATCAATTCCGATCTCATGAAAATGATGAAGAACTTGTTGTTTTGAAATACCATATCTTAGTGTAATTGGTGCATTGATGTATCTTGCTCGTAATTCTCGATTAGATATATCTTTTTCTGTAAATCTATTAGCTAGATTTAGTTCTTCCCCAAATCTAAGACACTGAAATGATATTAAACATATATTAGATATCTTCAGGGACCATTGATTTAAGACTATTTTATTCAAAAGAATTTGATCAAAATTAATTAGCTATGCAGATTTAAGATATTTGTCTGACCCACATAAAGGTCGATCTCAAACAGGTTATTTATTTACATGTGGAGGTACAACTCTATCATGACGTTCAACAAAATAAACTATGATTGCTACTTCTTCAAATCATGCAGAAATAATAGACATCCATGAAGCAAGTCGAGAATGCGTGTGGTTGGGATCAGTAACTCAACACATCCAGAAACATGTGGTCTTCCTTTAAAAGAAGACATCCCAACAACATTATATGAAGACAATGTTGCGTGTATAGCTCAATTAAGAGGAGGATACATCAAATGAGATAGAACAAAACATACTTCATCAAAATTCGTTTTACTCATGATCTACAAAAAAAGGGTGAAATTGATGTTCGACAAGTTCGTTCCAGTGATAATTTAGCAGATATATTCACCAAGGCACTACCAACATCAACCTTTGAAAAGCTGAGATATAAGATTAGAATGCGTTATTTTTTGAGATATTAAGTAACATCATTATTAGGGGGAGTAAATACGCGTTACTCTTTTTTTTCTTAACGAAGATTTTATCCCACTAAGTTTTTCTAGTAAGATTTTTAATGAGACAACAACAAAATATATATATATATATATATATATATATATATATATATATATATATATATATATATTTTACATAAACATCTAAAGGGGAGTGTTCTAAATATGTGGATGTCATGAGGCCACCACCTTTTTTTAACTCTAGCAACATCACTTCTCCAATTAATATTTTCCATAAAAGAATATGTAATGCAAGATGTCAAGTACAAGTGAAAACAAATACTTACTTCTTTCTTCTACTTTACTTATTCCTTCTCTCTTTCTTCTTGCAATTTAAGTTAAATATTTTCTTTTATTTATAACACATTGATTAATAACTAACAATTAAATATGTTTTTACTAAACATCACTATATTTAAAGTTATAATTTATCTTAAGCAGAGACCAAATATATTATTCCATTTAGCAATAAAGAAGATATAAATAAAGTAGAAAACTCCATTCTAATATAATAACGAGAGGACAACACAAAGTAGAACATAGGCCGGCAAAAACATCCTCCTCCCAACATTTCCACTGTCCTCTTCTCTCTCTCTATATAGAATAATATTACTGCTTTTCATTTTATTTGATCTCTATATTAAAAATAAATATTTTATTTTATTTTATTTATTTACGTAAATTAAAATAATTTTCTTTTTTTCTATCTTATAATATAAAGTAATAGAAATCAAAAATTAAAATTGTGTAATAAGGTTAAATTTTTCTTTTTAATTTTTCATCTGATATTTAATATCTATATAAGAATTTGATTATTTCGAATTTGTTCCGCATAGAGTCTCTTTTTAAGCGCTTCCAATCGAAGACTTTATCATACTTAAGGATTAAACTCGAGATCTTTAGTAAAGGGACAAGCAGTTCATCCACTACTGTATCAGATTTGTTAATATTTAAAAAGATTATTTATTCAAAAAAAATTAAGAGATATTTTAAATAAACAGATATTAAATAATATAAAACGGAAAAAAATAATAAAAAATATATATAATAGATAAACGGCGACAAGTTGTATTAGAAATATTAAAGTTCAGAACTTGTATATCGATAGCCGTGTTGGTCATAAGAATATAAACTGTATCACGTATCAGGTAAAAATGTATTTTTAAATATACTTTTTGTTCATGAATTATTTTTCACCATGTCGAAATAATTGACTACATGAATTAACAATTACTTTCAACCAACGTACAAATATTTGAAAACCCAAAAACCAACATACTAATATAAGTCAGTTTTTTTAATAATCAAAATTTATCTTTCCCATGCTTAGTTCATAAGGTACTAAGTAATATTTAACTTATACTTAGTGGCAGTGCGAACGAAATAATTAGAGTATTATTTACGATGTTAATATATAAAGATGTTAAACTTATTTTTTCGGCTTCTTTTGGCTTTATAGATTTGGTAATTGGAATTGGAATTTTTGAAGTTGTATTTGTATATATATATATTTATATTTAGAACTTTTTAAAAAAATGGGAAAAGAAAAATGTCTTTAAACTATGAGAAAGGAATAAAAATGTCTTCAGTTTATATTTTGGATCAAAATTGTCCTTGCGGTCAATTTTTTGGTTCAAAAATATTCCTATAGTGACTAAACGGGTCAAAAATGCCCTTTTGCGAATAACTGTATTATTTTTTTTCTTTTAAAACACGTTTTCTTCTTAATTAAATTATTATAAAAAAACCATGTTCTTGTTTTCTTTCTTTTAAAATCACTTTAAAAATAAAAATGTAGGAAATATTTTTTTTTCTTAATCTCATCTTATCAATTAAAATAAAATAACTTCGTGAACACTTTCGACATATAATATATGTCATATATATAAGATAATTGTATATCCATCATTAATTTATATTTACATAACGATAAAATATAATTATAATAAAATAAGAAATAATTTTATTTTTTATTTTTTTCTGTAAGATAAACATTTGCTAATTTTATAAAAAATAATATTAGAGATAGAATGTGTTAAAAGAAAATAAACAATAAGGATATTTTTGGACAAAGTATTGACGAAAAGAGTAAATTTGGACCTAACTATAAAGGGACGATATTTTTGTTCTTTTCTCATAGTTTAAGATAAATCTTCAAAAACAATAATCAAACGTTAATTTAATACTAGATGAAGCTAGAAATTCAAATATATATAAAAAAAAAAACTTATGCAAGGAGGATTAATTCAAACAAATAATCAAAAGTACTATTCACGGTATTAATATATAAAGAAGTTAAAGCCTACTTTCTTAACTTTAATTCGTTTGATCATATTAAAACTCATTAAAAATTGGATAAAGATCCGGTCTAATATAATTAGGTTAAGTAATGTCCAATAGTCTTATAGATTTATAGATTTATGTCATGTGTACTATAAAATAATTTATGGTTGAGATTCATTTAAATTATATATATTCATTATAATAATAAAAACAACAAAGTCGTTAATTATTTTTATTTTTTTAAACTATCAAATAAAACAATTAAGTTTATCCTATATTTTCAAGAAGAAAAAAACTGACGGGAATATGCGGACTTCCCAACTTTTTTACCTGTCAAACCTCGTACTTGTATTGATTTTTAAAATTATACTATTTTAAATTATCCTACACTTGAAGAATTTAATTAAATATATTTTTATAATTATTTGAAAACCTCCAAATAAGTTTTTTTTTTTTTTAAATGTATTATCATATTCTTTAGTTGAATTTTTATTTAGAACTCAATGGTGTTTCTAAGTTTGATCTATTTTTGATGATTGCTTCAGAATTTGGAAGAAGCGTGTGTGAAATTACTCCCGAAGAAATTTGGCGGGTAAAAAGTCAGGAAGTTCGCTTATTCCCGTCAATCTTAAAAGTTTTTTGAAAATATTAGCTTGGGTACACTTAATTGCTTTATTTGATAGTTTTAAAAAATAAAAAAATTGACAGTTTTATTATTTTTATTATTATAATGAATATTTATAATTTAAATGAATCTCAACCATAAATTATTCTATAATACACATGACATGAATCTATAAGATTATTAAATATTACTTGACCTATTTATACTTGACCGGTCTTTATCCTTTTAAATTATGATCTTATATTTTGAAGTTGTTTTTAAACATGCGTTATATACTTATATTTGGAAAAAAAATTGGTGGAAAAAGTCCCCAGATACTTATTGAAGATCAAATATGACAATTTTTTTATGGTTATACAAATGTTAAAGATAAAATTTTAAAATTTAAGTCAAATTTTATGGTCAAACACTTATATTTTTGAAGTTGAATTTTTTTAATTTTAAAGTTATATTTGGACATGCGCTATATTTGGAAATACTTCAAATTTTGTGCATGAGAAGTCCGTAAAACCTAGTTGAAGAATCAAAAACTATTTAAAGATAAATTTTAAAAATTTGATTCAAAATAACCTTTGAAGTTGTGATTTTTGAATTTTAAAAATGTATTTGGACATAGACAATATTGGAAAAAAAAAACTAAAATTTTGGGAATTAAGAGTCCCGTAAAACTAATTGTAGATCAAATTTGGTCAAATTACATGGTCAAACATTTATTTAAATATAAATTTTTTAAAATCTGATTCAAAATCATGGTTAAACACTTATAAAACAGTGATTTTTGAATTTTGAAATTATATTTGATTTTTTTTGATAAAATAGTGAATGAATAATCGCTAAAAATTAGTTGAAGATGAAATCTGGTCAAATTTCATGGTTGAACAAATATTTAAAGATAAGTCTGATTCAAAATGTACAATCAAACACTTGAATTTTGATGTTTGTATTTTTGAATTTTAAAAGTTGTTTTTGACATGCTTGGAAAAAATTTAATTTTTTTAAATAAGAAGTCATTTAAAATTAATTGAAGATCAAATCTGATTAAATTTAATGTTCAAATATATATTTAAAGATAAACATGATTAAATTTAAACGTCAAATAAATATTCAAAGATAAATTTAGTCAAATTTTATGATCAAACAAATATTTAAAGTTAAATTTTTGAAAGTGTGATTTTAGATTTTATAACTGTATTTGGACACGCTCTATATTTGGAAAGATCTTGAAAATTTTGTGAATGAAAAGTCCAAAAAAAAAAATTAAAGTTATATTTGGATATGCACTTTATTTAGAAAAAAAAATTAAATTTTGTGAATGAAAATCTCCAAAATTTTTTTATTGAAGATTAAAAAGATATTTATGGATAAATTTTAAAAATTTCAAAATCTATTATTAAATAATTATTTATTTTTCTTGTTTTTATAATACAATTTTTAACAAATAAAATTCTTTTGCACCTCTTGTCTCTACCCTATCTACCAAAAATGGTATAATAATTTATAATTAAAATATTCTATCACCATATCTTATAGTATTTGTTAATTAATTAATAAAAAGGTGAACTCCAAATATATATCTTAATATTTATTACTTCCCATATAAAAATTCTTCTACCTAAAATTCACTTTTGAAATGCTAGAACTCCTCCTCCTTCTCCTATTCATTCACTTATAAATAGACAACACAAGTGTTAGAAATAAAGGACCATAGATAGAGACTCATGAGAGGGATATGTCATTAAATTATCTCACAAACATTATTCTCTTTTTTCTCTTATCAACCTTCTCCTCCTCTTCTTCTTCTTTCAACTTTTGAAAAAAGAAAAAAAAAATTAAAATATTCCATTTTATCTTCTACATATATAAAAAGATATATTTTTGTTTCATCATTAGAATTATGGATTTTTGGTTGATGATGATGGTAACTATAATTTGTGTGATATTTTGGTTCATGAAATGGTTACTTTTAAGTGTAAATGTTTGGTACTATGAAAAAGTGAAGTTGAGTGGTGACAAGAAGAAGAGATTGTCATTGCCACCAGGTGATTTAGGATGGCCTTTTATTGGTACTATGTGGTCCTTCCTCAGAGCTTTCAAATCCAACAATCCTGATTCATTCATCTATTCCTTTGTTTCCAGGTCATCCATATCTCTACTCTATACGAGTTCGATAGAATTCAATATTATTTACGCTTTTTAAATTATGTATATATATATTTTTAAATGTACATATGTCAAAATTTTTTATTGTGCCATTGAGAGGTGCAGACAAACACACAAGTCTCTACCACAAGCGCGCACATGACATAATTCATTTTCTTTTTGACCAAAGAAAGATTTTAAAATCGGAGGCGAATCTAGAAACTGAATTTTAGGGTTTTAATCTTTAAAGTTTTTAGCATTAAATTCATTGTATTTCTAATTTTATATATACTTATTATTTATGACAATTTTAAAAAGATTTTTTTATATAAATTTATAGGTCACATCAAAAATATTATTAGATCTAAGATAAAATCAGGGTCTATATGTTGCATACGCCGATGAATAGAAATATAAATAATTACAATACTAAACACTTCGATCTAACTAGTTAGCCAACTGTTATTTTTTATTTTTATTTTTGGGATTTGTTGATACTATATAAAACTGATGTCACATGATTTGTGAAAAGTGATAATTATTTTAGTTTTAATCTTTTTTTTTTTTTTTATAAGCAAAAGGTATTGGAAATTAGCTTGGCGGTATTGCAAAGTAGTGTAATTATAAATTGTAAAAGAAGCATTTGTCTTCATTTAGTGAGTGAACATTTAGTTAAGAAACAAACACAAGTAGAAAAAGAGGAAAATTAAAAGTATTGCATGCCTAGTCAGCTATTTTATTAATTCGAGGCTCCCAATATTTGTCATTTTACCTGACACTTTTTTTTTGTCATTACAAGAAGAAAACGACATTATATTAATATTCCCTTTTTTTCACGCCAATGTTGTGTCAACTTTAAGTTTTACCTTATACTTTATTTTCTCCATCTTAATTTATTTATTTGATATTAGAATTATATATATTAAATGTTGAAAAGTAAAAATTAAAATATTTTAATTTATATTTTATTTTTTTCGTTTTAATTTATTTGTTTGATAGTAGAATTATTAAATGTATGTATAAAATGTATTAGATATTGAAAAGTTAAAGTTAAAAGAGTTATAAAATAAGAAAACATATTGGTGATACTTGATAATTTGTCTATGGTTTACTATTTTATATATTTTTTTTTCCTGTTTACTTGTACTTGTATACTAAAAAGAGCTATTTTTAGTATATTATGTCATCATCCATGTATAATTTGAATATGCATGTGATTATGTATGCCTTTTAAGTTTAAACTTTAAAAATTATGATTTGATAAGAGTTAACAAACTTTGGAATACAATATTATTTACTTAATATTTTATTTTTGCCACCCCATTGGACAAAGAGGGGTAGGGGTGGATATATATTTGTATAAACAATATCCTATTTGACTATATTCGAACGTACGATTTCTCAATAAAGTTTTTACTGTTTGAAAGACATTAAAATCTTATCTTTGAAACAACAATCATACAAGATATAAGTCTAGTCGTATGTTACTTGCCACTACTTTGGTAGACAATTATACAAGATAAGAAAGTGCATTTTAGATAGGGAATGAACACCTGCCTCCACTAGCTAGTTAGATAGTATTCCAAGGAGAGATGGAGAAAAAATAATATAATTCTAGTTGATTATCGTTTTATTTGTAATGACTATTGCTTAGAATGATTTATCAGTTATCTATAGTATTTTTTTTATGACTATCTTCGTTTCAGTTATTTCTTTCTCTATGTTGCTTTGCATTGTTTTTTTTCTTCAACTGAAGGTCTATAGAAAATAGTTTCTCTACCTCTAAGGTAATGGTAAGATTTACCACTTCCTAAACCTCATTTTTCGTTTTACAATATGCGGGATATGTTTGAATTCTAATCCGACTTTACATGATTCTGAATACTTTTTGTCAGAAAATTATATTGCACATACATACAATTCTCTTTATATTACAGTGTCATTCTATTAATTTAACTTGCTTGATATGTCACATGTTTCAAATGCGACATTTCAACATTTTGACAAGGCCTAGTCAAAATTCTGGCTCTGTCGCTGATTTTGTTTTTGTTATTATAATTGTAGATTCGGACGAACAGGAATATACAAGGCATTCATGTTTGGGAATCCATGTGTGATTATTACAACACCAGAAGGTTGCAGAAAGGTTTTAAATGATGATGAAGCCTTCAAGCCTGGCTGGCCTAAATCTACTATGGAACTCATTGGTAAAAAATCATTTATTGGTATTTCCTATGAAGAACACAAATGGTTAAGGAAACTAACTGCAGCACCTGTGAATGGTCACGAGGCGTTGTCGATGTACATTCAGTATATCGAAGAACGAGTAGTATCAGCATTGGATAAATGGTCATCCATGGGAGAAATTGAGTTCTTAACACATATGAGAAAGCTAACTTTTCGAATTATTATGTACATTTTCCTTAGTACTGAAAGTGAACAAATCATGGATGCTTTAGAAAAGGAATATACAACTTTGAATTATGGTGTTAGAGCTATGGCTGTCAACTTGCCAGGATTTGCTTATCATAAAGCACTTAAGGTAAATAAGAAATTGGTCTTTACTTTTTTTTGTCGAAAAATCATGTCTTATTTAAAAGGCGTGGATATATTTTCAGGCGCGTAAGAAACTTGTGGCAATCTTTCAATCGATCGTGGATGATAGGAGGGCGAGGAGCGAAAAAAGAGGGCTAGAAGACAAGAAAGACATGATGGATATTCTACTTGAAGTTCAAGATGAGAATGGAAGAAAATTAAATGATGAAGAGATTATTGATGTTTTAGTAATGTATCTTAATGCTGGTCATGAATCTTCAGGTCATATAACTATGTGGGCAACATATTTTCTGCAGAAACATCCTGAGTTCTTCAAAAAAGCTAAGGTAACAAAAAGTTCACATTTTTATTACTAAGCATTTTTCAATGTTCTGTTTTTATTGAGATTTCAATCTTTCGATTCGGAAAAACAGGAAGAGCAAGAGTCTATTGTGAAAAATAGGCCATCTGACCAAAAAGGCTTGACACTCAAGGAAATCAGGAATATGGACTACCTCTCAAAGGTGAGTTTTTCATTTCGTTTTAGCGTGGGTATATCAAGTTCTGTTTTCTCTTCTCTAGTCAATGTATTAATGTTTAATATCATTGTGTTGTTCCTTTATAGGTGATCGATGAAACGCTTCGTTTGATTACTTTCTCCTTTGTGGTCTTTCGTGAGGCAAAGGAAGATGTTGCTATTCATGGTTATACCATACCCAAAGGATGGAAAGTTTTGGTTTGGTTTAGGAGTGTTCATTTGGATCCTGAAATATATAAGGATCCATTGGAGTTTAACCCTTCTAGATGGGATGTAAGTTTTAACAAACCATATTGCTTTAGAAATAGTACAGTTTTTTTTACTTAACTATCATAAACTTGACGTGGTTTAGTGTAAATACTCGGTGCAGATAAATAATTTTTGTAATTTATGTTGTGTTATGAAACTTTTAGGGACTTACACCAAAGGTAGGAACATTCCTTCCTTTTGGAGGAGGAGGTAGACTTTGTCCTGGAAATGACCTTGCTAAGCTTGAAATCTCTATTTTTCTCCATTATTTTCTGCTGGATTATGAGTAAGTTACATATCTTTTTGTTTGATTATTGATTTACGTACCAAACAGAGGTCAGGTCTGCGTACACTCTATTTTATCTGTTTGTTAATTTACTTATTTCTTTTGTAGGCTTGAAAGGAAAAATCCGTCTTGTCCAGTGATGTATTTGCCTCATTGTAGGCCTAAGGACAATTGCTTGGGAAGAGTGAAAAGAGTATCATCAACTTCTAGTGCTGCTTAGAACAAAAAGAAGAAAACCACATCTCTCTGCATCTCTATGATTTAGATTTTGTTTCTTTGTTGCTTAATATGGAAAATTGCAAGAGCAAGGCAATTTGGTTGGGAATAGTTAGGAACAAAAATCATTATTTCTTGCTCAATAGAATTATGTGTACATTTTAACAAGAAGATCATTATGCTCTTTTATTTTGTTAAAAATGAATAAATGCAGAAAAGAGATAGTTGGTTGATGTTGAATCCATCCCTTATTTCTTCGTGTATTTACTTCTTTTATTATTTGTATACCTTTAATATTACGATGTCTATGTTGAAGTTAAGGAAGCTTGACGACTGATGAATGCGTCAAAGGAACATGTCCATCGATCGAAGCAGGCTGACGAGTTAGAGTTCAGTAGCTTATCATACATAACTTAGGATTAGTAGTCTAGTCCTAGTATGACTCTAACTCTAACTCGTCAGCCTGCTTCGATGGCCATGTTCCTCAACTTGTTCCATCAGTCGTCAAGCTTCCTTCAACAGTCTAGATTAAGATAAATACTGTATTGATTAACATCAATTCAGCAAATTAATTAGTTTTTTTTTTCAGAGGCCAAATAAATTGAATTTGGGGTTTTCTCAAAATTGGCCTGCCCAAACCCATCCAAAGTTTGGTTTATGGGTTGGGTATGAATTATTGTTTGCTGATGGGCTTATTTAAGCAGTGCCTAAGTTGACCCATCAGGCTTTTGTGCAAGTATATGTTAATTTTTTAGATGACGATGAAGAGTAAGTTTCAAAATATAAAAATTACGACGCAGTGGCGAGTGGGATTAGGATTCGCTATTTAGATGCTCAAGAGCGAGTTACTAACATGTTCATTTATTAATTTGACTCATTTTAATCGATTCAAATTCAGCTTTAACTTATTCCTTTTCCACCTCTAGGCCAACTTGCTAAGCTCTTGTAGACATTTTACATCCATATTTGTCACAACTGTGAATATTTCTATCTAAGAAGTAACAATTTATGTATCCTTTATAACGCAAGCACTACAATTACTTAACCTTGTTTTAATATCCATCACAATAGAAATAGAGTCATAGTCTTCAAATTAACCTAGCTATTATATGTGCTGGAATGTTAAAATTCCCATTATGATGTTAATACCTTTTTATTAGGGGTGTCAATCGACAATACCTTATTGAATTTTTTATTCATTATATACGGAGAAATATACCACTTGAAAGTAATACAAAGTAAAGTGTTTAGAAACATGTTCAAGCTCACATGCAAATTCCTCATAAATTGAATTGTGATAATAGATCAATATTAGTTATACAAAATGGAAATAAGCCAATAGAGGAGTTGAATTAAGCTTGAGAGCTAGCTAACAACTCAAATCAAATCATCATCCATTTGACCAATATTCGACCTCAATGCCCATTGTTTTATATGGGTGGACCGAAATGATTTGAGTTAAATAATTTTGACATAAGTTACTTGAATTAGAATAACCATGGACTAAAATACGAATCATAATCCAATCCGTCACTTGTCAAACTCCCTTTTTTTTTTCTTCAAAAAATATCTTACATATGAACAATTTAGGCCAATCAATGGATCATAAGGGAGATCAATTGACCCATCTCGAGATTATGACTTGTTACACATACCTCCTTAATCATAATTTTTCAAATATTACAAAACCATTTTCATTCTTTAATCTTTTTAACAAAATTACATTTTGCAACCTATAAACATAGCTCTATGTTTTAATTACTTTAATTTTAGGACAAATACATAATAGAAACCTTAAGTTACCACTAACTATGTGATAGAAACTTAGTTATGCCAATAAAAATGTCTCATAAATTTAAATATTGAATCTAATTAGAATATTATACTTGATCTAACAAAAAAGTGCCCATTGTTTTAGGACCGTAAATTTCATGACTAACAAAAATAAGATTACCTAAATTATAGTGTAATTGATAAATAAATACTTTTTAATTATTTATCATACAAATAAGATTTGAACCTTTTATCTTCAAATAAGCAAACCACTCCCAAATAAGAATCTTCAAAGCATAAATTGATTGGACTTTGAAAAATATATCTAATATATTAAACCAAAAAAAAAGAGTAAAAAACTGCTAAAGATAAAATACAACATGAGGAAACAACGCAAATAAATCATTTCTAACAAGATCTAAGCATTTTCATAACCACGCATCACATAAAAAAATCACGAAAACATACTATTCGCACCTGACTTCACATAAAAACAAATCAAAAGTAACCGATCCTCTCAAACTTGAATAGGAGTAAAATGAAAAATGATAGATACACTAAAATATCTCATTGACTCTAAAATAACCAAAAATCCTTGTTCTTCTATTCTTTAACTTGCCGATCTAAAACCTCTACCGATGCTTTTAAATAGTTGAATAACTAAATGTGCTAGTTAATTTGGTTGGTTAAAAAATTAACCTAACACTAAAACATTTTAAACAATATGTAGGGAAATAGTATTTTTTAAATTGAATTACATATCTTTGTTCAAAATATCAAGAAAGTGACGACAATTATAAAAAGAAAGAAGGTGTTCCACGTGACTTATGTTAGCTGAAAAGTATTATCGTCCTTCATAATATAATTGAATAATGTTTTCTACAGTAGAGTACAAGGGCATTCAATCCTGTGGGCACAAAATTATACCAAAAAATAGTATGTCCAATGTGTCACATTTAAAATTTATAAATATTTTTAGTTGTTATAATTCATAGTTACTTAACATGTAAATTATATATATACATACATAAATTTAATTTAGAAAAGTTAATATATTATATATCCATAATTAAAATTTTAAACTCAAAATTTCAATTTTGCTAAGTAAATTAAGACAGAACAAGTAGTGCAATACTTTATTTGTCCTCCAATTTATGTGTCATCATATAAATTTCAGAATCAAATAAAATAATTTTACTTCATAAATTTAAATATGACTTTTTTTATGACGAAGAATATTCGCACCTGCTATTTGAGTGTGCACAACTTAAAGCTCTATTCATTCCAAAAGATAAATTCCTTACTTTTCGTAGTAAGGAATTTCAAATTTAAACCTCCAACATAAAAATCTAAAGTCCTAACTATTCAATCACTCTGAATGATTCTCTTTTTTAGCAAAATATTTTTCATTATGTTCAATACTCATATTGAAATCCAACTCAGTTGCCTCAGCCAATTCACATTGATGGTTAAAATATTCTCTTATAAAGGCAACTTCATATCCATAGCCCAGAATAACGCGAACTTTAGATCTCTTATAAATACGTATTCATCACTCCATTATCATCTTTATTGTAACATAAAATCATTAAAAAAAATATACATATTTAAAAACTACATTAAATTGTAATAATTTATAATTTTAACACATAAAAATGTTAAAAATAAAAGAGATAAGTGTGAAAAAACAACTAACTATTATTTTTTTGAGTTTAATATGTAAATTATTAAGAGTGTGAGTTTCATATATATACTATCACTCATTAATTTGAGAAACATAAAATTATATATGAAACTCGAAATTTAAAATGTATCACTTATTTGAAAAAATATATAAATTAGATATAAAAATTAAAATTAAAATATGTCACGTAAATTAGTACGGAGTGTGAGAGTAATAATATATCTCTGTCTTTGTCCTCTTTAGCTTAGATAAGCATAATTTCTTTCACCTACCTCCTTCCTCTTCTTCTTCTCTGGTAAAAAAAGAATCCAATTTAGAACGAAGAAAGCCATGGATCTGGCACCAGAACAGCAACAAAACTTGAGTTTACCCTCACTTTTCAAAGAATCCGTTTCCATCCCAAAGAGATCTCCACAAACTTTTTACAGAATCACTCTCAGCTTAATCTTGCCACTCTCTTTTGCAATCTTAGCTCATTCCTTCTTCACCCATCCCATTCTTTCTCAACTCCATGAAAACCCAAGTGCTTCTCATGCTTCTCAATGGACCAAACTCCTCTTTTACCAATTCTGTTACTTAATTTTCCTCTTCGCCTTCTCCCTCCTCTCAACCTCTGCTGTTGTCTTCACTGTTGCTTCTCTTTACACTTCAAAACAAGTCTCCTTCTCCTCAATAATCACTGCTCTGCCCAGTATCTTGAGACGCCTCTTCATTACTTTCATATGGGTTTTCCTCTCTATGCTTGTTTACAACGCTGTCTTGTCCTTTTTCATTGTACTCATGCTAATCGCCTTTGAGAGCAAAAGCAAAAACAGTATTGCTCTGTTTTTAGTCTCTGTTTTTATCCTCTCTGTTTTCTTCCTCGTGGTTCATGTCTACTTCAGTGCTTTATGGCATCTTGCTAGTGTGATTACTGTTCTTGAACCAATACAAGGCCTTGCTGCTTTCAAGAAAAGCTACGAGTTGTTAAAAGGGAAAATTAGAATGGCTTGTGTGTTGATTTTAGGTTATTTGTTGATTTTTGGTGTGATTAGTAGTGGTTTTGGTTCAATTGTTGTGGATGGTGAAGGGTACAGTGTTTTTGTTAGGATTGTTGTTGGAGGGATTTTGATTGTTGTTCTTGTGGTTGTGATATTGGTGGGGCTTTTGGTGCAAAGTTTGTTTTATTATGTTTGTAAGAGTTATCATAATGAGAGGATTGATAAGAGTGCTTTGTATAATCATCTTGGTGGGTATTTGGGTGAGTATTATGAACCTCTGAAAGGGAATTTGCAAATGGATGATAGCTTGGAAGTAGAGATGAAAGGTGGAGACACTGCTTGAAACCCTTTTTTTGTGTTGAGATAAAATGTACAATTAATAAATCTTAGCACTTCATTTTCCCTTTTTTTTTTTAATGTTTAGTTATATATGTGTTTGTAATGCAATGCAATGCAATGCAATCGAATCGATGATTATTGTCTGTCAGTGTATATGACTTAAATCGTGAAGAGATTGTTTATGGTTTATTGTCATCTCATTCTTTCAGTTTGTTCTGTATAACTATGAGACTTCAAAGATTGTTTCATGTTCTTCAAAAATAGTATATGTAGTTTTGGAACAATTCAATACGAATATGATAATATTTTATTTAAATATAGATTTCAAATGTATTTCTACACTCTTAATTTGCTTTGAATGTATATTTCTACTTTGTTGCATATGAATCAGAATTAACAAGAATTGGCAATGTGACACGTCTATAAAGTCCATAATGCATGGTTTTTCAGTTGTGACATCTGTTAGACTGCTGATGTAATTTTGGAAGTTATTTCTTTTATTTAATTTAATTTATTTATAGAATACAATGATGTTCTAATCGTGAATACCACACAAGTTTTGGATTGTGTCACTAATTTCTTAATAAATTTCTAATTGCTGGCGAAGATAAGGTTTTACTTTTTACACACAGATCCAAATGCAAAGACAAAATAACAATTGCTATTGTGGGTGGGTTACAATAAATATTTCTGATTCTTTGGTTCATGCCCATAACTTTAGTATATATGAAGGGTTGAAAATTTAATTAACATGTATAAGGTAATTATCAAAATCCCTGTAAATTATATTTTTATAAAATAGACTTAAAATTCTGATTCTCATTATATATATATAATAATATCGGTAACTGTTAGACCCCTAGTCTACTTGAGCTAATAACGTGTAGGCATGTCAAAGATTTAGGCATTGGTCTTGACATGTATTTGGGCAAAACAGTGCAGTTGTGCAACTAAAAACTAGTGAGCAATAAAGAATTCAAGATGCTTGAGTGATGACAAGACAACATATAAGGCTTACGTGTCGGCAAGACAAGGCGGGGTGTTGTCTTGATAAGACAAGGCTCTGGACTTGACGTTGGCAAGAAAAAAGCTGAAATAATACTAAGTGTTTGAAAGCATGCTGAAATATTCTAAGTGTTGAAAGCAAGCTGAAATAATTCTAGGTGTTGGAATAAGTTGAAATATTTCAAGTGTTGGAATAAGCTAAAATATTTCAAGTGTTAGAATGATTAATTTCGATTAAGTGTTAGAATGTAATTTGAATTTGAAAAATATTCTATCTGTTAGAATATTTAGTGCTAGAACTTAGTTTGAATTCTGTGAGGACAAGTGTTAGACACATGTCAGATGTAATCGCCAATGTAACTGTTGTAACTGCCTTGTGCAAAAAAGTTTATATGGGGTGGAAATTCGTCTAGAGATATTTTGGCCTTAGACAAATTCGTAAAATCTTTTTCTGTATTGATTTTATATTAATAAAAGGTTAGGAAGAGTTTTCGTATGTCAAATGTGTTGTTACTTTGATTGTTGTCTAAGAAAAACTAAGTTAAGTATTTAGTCAAATTAGTGAGAGTGTAAGGCTGAAGTTTGCAAAAGTTATAGATTACCTAAGAGTGGTATTAATTAAAAAAATCGACCCTTTTTCAATAACCATACATATACATATATATATATTGTATTGTATCGAAAATCGCTAAAAGTCTAAAACAGTTAAACCTATGGTTACTATGATATTTTTTTGGTAATGTTATGTATTCCTTTTTTAGTTAAATAATTTCTACCTATTACGTGTGTACAACTATGTCGTAGGCAGATGTAGAACAAATTCTCTAGGTTCAATTAATTAATTAAACTCATGTGCAAAAAGAAATTAAGATATGAGTAGTACGTACTTTCTTAAAGACTAGGTTAATTAATACTTTTAGCGTAACTTTTAATTTTCTTATAATAATACTGTCTGTAGTTATTTATCAAGTTGTTAAAGTCGATTTCTAAGACCCCTTCATAATTAAAGGATCATTAAATACTAACTACTACCAATTCCTATTTTATGCAATACTATAGAACCTGAGGCGGATTTAGAATTTAAAAATTGGGGGTGTCACAATGTTTAAATATGATAAGGAACGATTGCTTTAATTTTGGATTAAAAATTACAATTCACGTTATTAATTTTTTTATTTTTATATACAAATCGATCAAATGTGCATATAGTTATATTTTCTTTTAGATATTATGTAATCGGAGATAACTAAACAATTCAATTTTTATTTTCTTTTTGAAATTAGATGTCTTATTCGTTGAAACTTTGATAAAAGAAAACTTACATTAAAATTTGAGCTTGTATAAACCATCTAATAATATTAACATAATATATTCATCTTTCATTGACTTTATGTATATAGTTGCGAAATAATAAAAATTGTAGTTTTAGTCTATTCATCTTACTTAGCAAAAATGTCGGTGAAGATCGAAAGAACTTTTAAATTAAAATAAAAACATTTTGAAACTTATGTTTTCTAAAAACTACTATTTAAAGTAACATTCATTTGACGCTCATAATTCAGTACTCACTAATTGATAAAAAAAATTAATATGTTACACTCATATCAATAGATTAATAATTAGTGCAAGAAAAAGTAATAAAAATTAAAAGTTAATTATGAAAAGGGGTCAATTGAATTAATAAAGAATAGTAAATAAATAAGAATGAATGGAGAAAAGAAAAGAAAAAGAAGAAAAGGAGCAAGCAAGAAAAATAGATGTTGCTATTGTGGTTCAAACCTGCGTCAACAAGGTTGCAAACTCTCTCCTTTGCCAATTGAGCTATTCCGCAATATAATTATTGGGTGGCAAAAGTAATACATATTTAATTATTATACATATATACATATGTATACAATATTTTTTTCGAGATCACTGGGTGCCGTGGCACCCGCACCCAACAACGTAGATCCGGCGCCCCTTTATAGAACTGGTCCTCACTCCTCCCCACATCGTGATAAAAATATTATTTTAACAGTAATAAACTATACATATTAATAAAGAGTGTTAATGTCCTTACTGATATTATTTCCTTCATTTCATATTAAATGAATTTTTTGAGGCATTTCTCAATTTTTAAACTAACTTAGTTGCTCAATTTTCAAGATTACTTTTAGATTATTTTTTTAATTTTACCCTTTCATTTAGATTTTTTATGTAATTATTTAATATATTTGATAATAATTAATAAGAATAAAAATAAAAAATTATGTTTAATTTATGTCTTAATCTACTTTTGTTAAAGAGTGAATGATTTGTATGCTAAAGTAACCAAACATACAGATGTTTCTCTAATTTCGTCTTTTTCTTTGTTCTATTATATCTCTCTCCTTAAAAAAATATCTTACCTCCATTTCAGTAGTTATCACAATAATGTTCGATTGACAGTGACCTACATTCATTTTAAACGTGACATTCAAGACTATATCGAGGCTATTTATTTATTTATTGCAGTAATATTTTTATCATGTTATTTAAACGCTGAAATAGAGGTGTCAAATGAGTGGGTATGGATTGAATTGCAATTTGAAGATATTAAAATAGAGTGAAATATAAATTGCCTTATTAGACATACATCACTACTATATACTAATATTATCTTTACTTTCAAACAAGTACATATATTATCACTTTTAATATTTTATATCATATATTAATATATTATTAGAAGATACAATTAGATACCACATCCCTTAAAATTAGGATTGATTACTTATCTGTTTGATTAACTCTTTCACTTCAAATCAATCACTATCTCTTAATTCTCCCCTCCCATATTTATCACTCAATTATGTATTCTCCTTTTTTATTCAAGAATTTCAACCTACAATTCTACTCTCTTCTTTTCAAGATATCATCACCATTGCAGATAAATTCTCATGACCGATATTATTATGTATTGTTCATTTATAACGAGATCAAATCAAAGTAACTGTTACAGAAAAAACTTTTAATTCAGAGTGAATTTTGATTGTTTGTCTCCGAAAGAAATGGATCTTAGATTTGATTACGTTATGCCACATCGTAAAAGGATCAAAGAGAGCATTGTAGAGAGTTTTTGTTTGCTGGTGTTCTTCTAAGGCTTTCTTTGGTTACTGTGTCATGGATGCGGGAGTACCAATATTGCTTTGATATAGCCCTTGAAATATATGTATTCAATAAGTAATAATCTTAATTAAGACCCGAGTTCTATTTTTAGTAATGGGGTATATGAACATGCATATGTATCCACCATTAAATTTTGGATACATGATTTTTAACAACACTATGACATTAATGACACGAGTCATATGACAGATACTCTACAATCATGATTTGTCCTAAATTCATATGTTTCAGATACATTTTATCTATAGATACACATAATTAAATCTATATGCTTATTATGCATTCGAGATACATGTTTTTGAAAATAACGTATGAATTTAGATACACATAATTAGATGTATATGTTTATCATGTATTCGAGATACATGTTTTTGGATATAGCATATGCAATTAATATCTGATACATCAAATCAATACTAGATACATATAAAAGATAAATAAAATTTGGTATTAGACATATATAGATTACATAAAATTAATACTAGATACGTATAACAAATACATGAAATTAATATTATATATATATATAAATAGATACATAAAATTAATACTAGATACATACAACAAATACATGAAATTAGTGCTAGATAAATCTATAATACATATGAATGAATGTATGATACTCATGTATCTAAGTGTTTAGTTTGTTGGATACATCATATATTGATAATAGATATATCAAATTAATGAATTTATTATTTAAGAGTAATAATTTGAAATTAACCAAATTATATTACCAAGATATACATGTTTTTATCTTATATTAATAATACTAATGAATTTACTATCTCAAAGAATAATAAAATGAAATTAATTATCTACTCCTTCCGTTTAAAAAAGAATATCCCTATTTCCTTTTTTGTTTATTTAAAAAAGAATGACCCCTTTCCTTTTTAGGCAACACTTTAACTTTAACTTTTCACGTGACATGTTTAAGACCACAAGATTAAAAGACATTTTGGTACATTTAACATAACTTTAATTTAGAACCATAAGATTAAAAAGTCTTCTTTCTTTTCTTAACTCCGTTTCAAGTCAAACTAGGTCATCCTTTTTTAAACTGAGGGAGTATGTATTTTGAAAATCCTCAGCTACTCCTCTAATTAAGGAAATCAGTTATAACCAATTAATTTAAATAAACAAATTTTGTATCTCAATTTTAAAATTCGGTAGATATATGTTCCTTATAAATTCTGAGTCATGTATCCTAAACATGAAATATGATAGAAGAAGTAATATGTGAAACTATTGGGAATCTTAGTAATTAAGACTTGAACTAGTGTGATTAATGTGTTTTGACCAATATAAATTGAGTTGAGTTTTGACCCGCCTAAGTTTACTTTAAGCTCAAATGGGCTTAAAAGTGGATTGATTCTTGACCCGCCTATCGACCCATTTAATTTCAACAATTTAATATATTGTTATTTAAATTTTATAAGCACAATTTGAATTTGAATTTATAATTTTTTTAAAAAGTTACAAATGAATAAATAAATCCTAAAAGATATAAAATAAGATAGTAATTCATACCTTTAATATTGAACCTACATTATATGAATGCAAATAAAGAGTTTTAAAATTGAGATTGAACCCTATTTAAATCATCTTAAGCCAAACTCATGGATCATACGGATTACTTATAGTTGGATGAATATTATCTTTCAATAACGAATTAAAATATACTTACAATAATCTCTAAGGTTCAAATGCTAAATTCAACAACAAAAATCACCTATTGGGAACCTTGTTCGTCAACTAAAATGTCTACCAAAAGAATATTACGACTACTTAGCTTAGAAAATAGGATTCCCTTGATATGACACTATAAATTAGACTTAACTAATTAAGCAATAAAAATTTGAACATAGGCTATTAGGCTTCCACAACTACAAATAATAATAAAAAAATGTGGAGTCCACGATATATGTGTACAATACTTTACGCAGGAGAAACCTTTTTCATGGCCATAGTTTTAAATATAAAGAGTGACAATTTTCATTAGAAAATTATCTTCAAATTAAAAAAAATAAAAAATAAAGTAATTATTATTGTTGTAGCGAGTATCTTTCGTTATTGGTGTTGATAAGAAAACTCACAGTCACTATTCGCAATATATAATCCAATTCAAACACTCTCTCAATTTAGGGTTATATAGGTGCCAATTGGGCCTGACAAGACTGGACAATTGGGCCTATGTTCCATGCATTTAGTTGCCAATTGGGCTTAACAAGACAGGACAATCTTAGGGCCTGTTTAGATTGACTTTCGACTTTTAACTTTCGACTTATTTTTGTTATTTTGGTTTTAAAATAGAGCAACTTTCACATATAGCGAACATAAAAATTATATTTGTATATTATAGCTACAGTTTGCATAATTGTGTTCCATAGCAAATTTTATGTTTGCTATGGAGCTTTTGATTTGTATAATTCGCCACAAACATTCATTTTATACAAATTGTTCAGTTTTGTATAAATTCATTTATATATAGTAATTTGTATATAAAATCTGAATTTGTATATTTATAAGTGTATAGGACGAAAATATATGTATTTGTATTTGTATATACAGTTTTCTCTCACTTTATACAAATACAAATGCATTTTATACATTTTATACCGAACTGTATAAAATGACTAATTGTATACAAAAAATGGCTAACTGTATACCAAATCAGATGGCAAGAAAAGAGAATGTTTGCTGTAAATTATAATTAAAATAAAGTATGGCTATAACATTTAATTTGAATTAATAATTTGCTATTTCATACAATTTTCCCTTTAAAATAAGTGTTTATAAGCACTTTTTAACTTTACTCAAATACATCAATACTGCTTAAAAGCACCTAAAATAAGTCAATTGAAACAGACACTTGTCCATTTGATCGTCCCAGTTGTCACCCTTATGTGTGTATCATAATACTCCATATACTTTCGGTGACTTTTGACTATTTAATATAGATAAAATATGATTGTATTTATTGTAAATTAATTATTCTATTTGTATATGTTAGCGGAAACGTGAAACTAAAGAACAAGTAAGAACAACAATATTTAACGTGGTTCGGATCAAAATGATCCTATGTCCACCAAAGAACAACTGCACTGATATTTATTTCACTCTACAAAGAATACAAGTGAAATACTACAAGAGAGAAAACACAAATGCCTTAGAAGGTGAGAAGGCAAGTGAGAGGATGATTTGAAAATGAATTAAGAGCTACCTATTTATAGGAATAAATTCATCCTATTGATGTCATCCATGACATCACTATGTGTCAAAATTGTCAAGGTTAAGATAGCAAACCATTTTATGGTTTGCCTAACTTTCACCTACCAAGATACAATCTTTGACTTGTATTTTGTACTAATTATCTTCCTACCAAATATTCATATTAATTCATCTTCCATTTAGTTTGATTCCACAAGAACCAAAACCAACTTTTTCAGTATATTTGAAATTATCCCTCTATATTCCAAACTTGGACATGAAATCTAATAAAGAAAGAGGTTTTGGTTTGAGTTTCTAGAAAATTATAATAGCTATTTTTTGAGTGTGCATTTGATAAATTTATTTTTTATGCAATAACACGCAAATTAAATCATACAAAAAAATATAAATCACATTAAGTAAGTTTAATATGATCAAGTTTTACTAAGAAAATTGTCCGTGAAAGAAATTAATCTTAATCTCCCGCATAGAAACCATTCACCCAATCAACCCTTGTGTGTCTTATCAACTATACTTGTTTGACCAATTTCCTAAACCAAAATAATTAAGTTAATATCAAATCAACATGAAAAAGTTGTGTCGATGAAATTTACGACTCTTTTAATAATGGTCAAAGCACTACTTTTTAGATTATATACTTTGCATCGTCGACGGGATTTATTTTTTTTTCTTTCACATTAGGATATTTAGCCGTTACCTTCAAATATTATTTTGTCAAGATTGTAACATTACCACTTGAATCAAATACGTAATAAAATAACAAAATTAAAAATAATGGATACACATTAGCTAATAACAACTTATGTCAAAATCAAAACTTAACTTTGGCCCAATCAACTAATATTTCTAAGAGAATTAAGAATATACGAGATATCAACGAAAATATCTCATATCAAATGTTTACACCAAACAAATAAATATAAGACATATATTTTGCATATACGCCGTTTAACACTTAATCATAGTTAAGTGATATACATATTTACTATAATTTATTAATTTTTAAAGCGGAAAAGGGTCAAAATTGCCCCTGAACTATGTGAAATAGATCACTTATACCCTCCGTTACACTTTAGGATAAAAAATGCCCCTGCCGTTATCTTAAAAGACCACAATTACCCTTAAGACTTAACAGAAGTGATGTGGCAAGCCACATGGCACTAAATCCGCCACCTAGGCTTGCCAACTAGGATACCCACTAGAAAATTTGACCCAATTCCTAATTCTACCCTACCTATTTTTATTGGATCCAACCCACTAAAATTAAAAGGGAAACATCATTTTCAATTATGCATCCTCCATATAAAACAAGCACGAAAAAAGTTATCAGATGTTTTGATGTGCATAAGATCAGATCAATTTCAGTTACTGACTTCGACGGCTAAAGGTTTCTCAAGGATAGCAACACAAAAAAATGTAAAGGTATTCATTTCATAACAATAACTTAACTGCAGCAAGCAACAATATAATTGCTAATCACCTGTCAAATATAAAAAAATTGACCCACAACAATACTGGAATTCAAACCACAATACCTCCATAGTGAAATAAAAGATCAACATTCATATCTTCCATATTGTATTTTCTGCAAAAATAAAATAAAATAGAAGAACATATATAGGACCCCACATTAATAAACAAAACACATGTAAATGAGAAACGGACTTCTAGCAAGAAGAAAGTGACTTTTGTAACATATAAAATCTAAGAAAATAACTTAGCAATAAAAACACATAACGAAGAAGGATTAAATAATTAGATCAGGATCACACATTTAGATTCAAGAATAAAAATCTTAAATTATTTACAAGTAACCTAAAAATATGTCAATACCAACATAAAAACAGCAAGAAGGGATCTCAAAACAAGATAAAGACATACTATATTTTAACTCCTCCCCACAAATCAAATCCCAACACACATGTAAAATTAAAGAAAAAAAAGTATTTTTCTCAAAAATAAGGAATTATCAGGACTTACGACAATATTTACTAACGTATTCACAAATAAATGTTACATATAAACCCTAACTTCAAAATACAACTATGAAAAACCTTTAAAATCCTACAGAAAGTAAGCAAAAAATCAGTTTCATAATAAAATAAAAGAAAATTTACCTTCTAAATCAAGATTCCAGATGAAAAGTAGCAGATTCTTCTAAATTGTGATTCTTCAAGGAAAATATGTTCTTCTAATAGGATTCAGTACCCCTGTTTCTCCCTTCTGTTGGCCAAACTCATAAGAGAGCCCAACCGAACCACATATAGCAAATATTATAAACAAAGATAAATGTCACTCTGTAACAAAAGGGTTTGAAAAAATAATGATGTTTCCCTTTTAATTTTAGTGGGTTGGATCCAATAAAAATAGGTAGGGTTGAATTAGGAATTGGATCAAATTTTCTAGTGGGTATCCTAGTTGGCAAGCCTAGGTGGCGGATTTAGTGCCATTTGGCTTGCCACATCACTTCTGTTAAGTCTTGAGGGTAATTGTGGTCTCTTAAGATAACGGTAGGGGCATTTTTGATCCTAAAGTGTAACGGAGGATATAAGTGATCTATTTCACATAGTTCAGGGGCAATTTTGACCCTTTTCCGTTTTTAAAGACGTTGTTTAGTTAAATATCTAATACAAATTGCCCCTGAACTATGCGAAATATGTGAAAGGTCTAGTTCTTTTGTAGTGAATCCTAGTTGACAATGCTTAGGTGGAAGGATTAGTCCCACGTAGCTTGCCAAGTCAACAAAAATATGGAGTGTTAACTCTTGAAGGTATATGTGGTCTATTAGAATAACAGCAGGGGCATTGTTTATCCCAAAATATAAAGAAAGATATAAATAATTTATTTCATATAATTTAGGGGCAATTTTGACCCTTTTCCGTATTTTCTATTTGAGAACCCTGTGGCAGCTTCCTAGCTCCACCCATCCCTATCTCTCTAATTCTTAAAGGATGGACTAGTTACAACTTACCAAATTTGGTACTATTGATTTTTCTTAACAAATGCTAAACCACCCACCCAAAAAAAAATTAAATAATAATATTAGCCATCATTTAGAGTACATCCTATTATATATTCTCAAAAGTGTAGCTGTTATATTCTTTCAAACTTGTTTTTCCACATATTCAACAATCTCTCAATATAAAAAAAAAAAATATATAATTTTTTTTCTTCAGCCAGACGTAATTTTAGACTTTAAATGCTTAAGTCAATTAGTTCATGATTTAAGACCTGATATTAAAACATTTTGTTCCTTACTGGCTTTCATGTACTAATTAAAAATAATACAGAATTATCATGACCTACTAATAATACTTGGAATTATTGTATGTTTCAGCTTTTCGGGGTATTTAACATATATAATGAATAATTCTATCTTATATACCCATAAAATATTATTCGTTCTTTACTTATTATTTCAGATAACGCTTGCATCTTCTGAATTATCTTATTTTCTAATTAAAATTCTTTTAGTTATATATTTCGATCAGGTGCGGCTCAAGCATATTAGTGGCCTAAAACGAAAATCAAACGGGGCCTTAAACTTGTATTGTTAATAACTTTTATGTTATTGATTTCTTTTAGTTTTCAATTAATACTATAACCATTTTTATTTTAAATTATTTTTCATGAGATATAGTACTTCAAATTTGTCAAATTTCTTCTAATATTTCCTTCATTTTTCATGAAAAGTTAACTTTTTTTACAAATAGTATTCAATATTTGTTAAAAAACAATAACTTATAACCTATTTTTATTAAAAGTGAGGACCCTTAAATTTAGGGGCCTAAGACGCATGTCTTTTTTTAAACATAGCCATCCCTGATTTCGATAGAAACATTTACATAGATGATAAATAGTTGATGCGTTTAAAAAGTATGTATTGAGAATAACAATTTTTTTTGTTCAAATGAATGATATGTTCTTAAAGTTACTTTCTTAAATTATAAATTAAAAAGATAACATAAAAATTAGAAAATGAAGAAGAAGAACAAACTACCGAAATGAAATTGAGAGGGAATTAGGAATCCTATTTTGGAAAGAGTATTTCGAGAATAAGAAAAATATTAGGAATAAAATAATAAAATATTTAATCTAATCAAAAGCACATGTAAGCCAAAATAGATCATAACTTGGAAATGATAAATTTATAATTTTTTATTAATTTTAATTTATAAACACTAACTTATGAATAGTTAGGTGTATAAGCTAATTTAATAATTGTTTATACATATACAGAAAGAGAAAAAAATTGTAAATAGTGTTATACAAACGCCCATTTTTTAAAAAATTAAAAAATAGAGAGATTTTTCTATGTTCTAAAGTGTAGCAATATTTTGATTTCAAAACATAGTATTTATGCACATATAATATCTCATTTGGATTGAAAATCGCACAAATATAATATCTGATCGTAATTTTATGTATATGTATGTGTGACTGTGTTTTCAATACCAGAAGTTGAATATAGGGAAACTTATATATAAAAAAAATAATCAAAATTAGCAAAGATAAAAGACATAATAAGTGTGACAAATATGTATAAGCCAAGTGTGACAAACTATACATGTGGGCGGTAACAACTATATATTTTAGATACATAATTAATACATGTATAAAGTGTATATGTTACTTTCTCTGTCCCATTTTATGTGACACTTTTCATTTTTCGAGAGTTAAACAATTTAACTTTAACCGGACATTTGCGTATAAAATCTTTAAATTTTTTGAAATAAAATTTATATATCTGTAAACTACGTAAAGAGTGCTATAAGTCACAATAATTGATAATTCAAATTGTTAAAAGGATCTATGAAAAGCTTACAGATAGACTTGTTTGAATATCGAAATGCGAAAAGTATCACATAAAATAAGACGGAGAGAGTATAAATTATATATATATATATATATATATATGCGCCTGCAAGTACATAAATTTAAACTCAAATTATTTTATTTTTATTTTGGAGTGAGAAAGGGAAGAGAGAGTCAGAGAGGCAGCTCAACAGCCAACGAGAAGCAAAGAGGTTATAATAACGTGTGAACATATCGTAGTCTTTAAACTAAACTTTGAATATAAATACATTGTTATGTTTTTTAATTACGACGACATATCTAATAAAATCTTATAAATAAGGTCGAAAAAAGATAAATAGACTTTTTATAAAATTGAAGTAGAAATGTTATTTTTAATAAATCCTCAATTCAAAATATTTTTTTATAAATTAATTATACGACTAAAACCCTTAGATTAAAATAGTTCAACAATCTATGCATGTCTTGCGCAAGTTTAGATCTAATCTTTTTAATTAACAGTTTCTCTACTCTTCATAAAGTCAACTCCCAATTTGGTCCACAAAAACTTTTTATATAAGAAAGTATAATGTCATTTTCACCCCCTCTACTTTTCTTTATCTTACAATTGATCACTCATATTGTTATCTTAATTATGACATTAATCATAATTGAAAGATATATTATCTTAATTTTTAGACTAAGGTGA
This sequence comes from Solanum lycopersicoides, assembly GCA_022817965.1. Lineage (NCBI taxonomy): Eukaryota > Viridiplantae > Streptophyta > Magnoliopsida > Solanales > Solanaceae > Solanum > Solanum lycopersicoides. The sequence continues at coordinate 114,591,746 of CM040618.1, forward strand.
ATAAAATAAAACACGTGAATTCTATATCCAAGTGAATAATATATTTACTTTATCTATCTTTTTTATATATTTCCTTTTCAACTTACAAATACGATGACTATAACAATGAAAATATTATATTAAACAAATATATCCACAAATTTATGTAATTTAGATTAAAATACGAACATTATGTATTTATCTTGATGTCACACATTTGATAAATTCTATAAATATGAATTTTGCTTACGAATCATGAAATCATTATGAATAGCAATATATAAAGTCATGCGGAGCAAGTTAATTGCTTACAACATCCAATCTACCATTTCAACTAATTTAAAAAGATTATAATAAAATATATTTAATTTTGATATATTTTTGATGCAAAAGAATTTTATATCATCGAATCTTCTGTAACTAATACTAGTAAATACTCATAGTAAGTTGAATTAATAGTTTAAAAACTAAGGTGGGTGACATGTTGCAAGTTATAACAACTTAAATAAATTATACTAGTAATTTATAAAATAAACAAAACTAAACTCTCATTCTATATAAGCTAAATACTAATAATTTTTTTTGATAAATAAACTTGCACATTACAAATTTTAGGGGGCCAAATTCATATTTATCCAAAATATAAGGGGTGGGGGTTTGCAAAAAGAGCATTCATTATTCAACTATACATAGAATATTCAAACCAATCTATTTTGCTTTGATGTCAACAGTTACACAACTTGGATACTTGTAATCCCAATTAATTAAAATAGAGTTGTTTGACTTTGATTTGTTCTTTCTTTAGACTTCCACACATATCATAAATTACATATATAAAAAGCTTAGGATTTTGTCTACCCCACTTCACCTTTTCATCTTTCAATGTTGCTATAACAATTCACAAAAGAAAAAGAAAAAACATACCAAAAATTGTATCAATTATTCATGGATTTTCCTCTACATTTTAGATGTCCAATATCCATGGAGCTGATGAAAGATCCTGTTACGATCTCTACTGGTGTTACGTATGAAAGAAAAAATATAGAAAAATGGTTCTACACTTGCAAGAAAAAGACTTGTCCTACCACAATGCAAGTTTTACATAGTTTTGACATGACACCAAATCATACCCTCAAAAGACTCATTCTTGCTTGGCAAAATGGCAAATCTCAATCTCAATCTCATGATGAATTATCCATGAAGCATCATGATGAGCTCGTATCGTTGATCAACACGATAGAATCAAGTCCTTTTAAGGTAAGTTCCTTAAAGAAACTCAAATCAATTGTTGAATTAGGTGATCATGATGTAAAAGATGATTTCAAGAAATGTGGTGGAGTTGAGGTTCTTGTTAGGATTATTCAACAAATCTTAATCGAAAGCTCGGATTTCGTTACATTTAGAGCATGTGAAGAGGCTCTTAGTGTATTGATCAAGTTACCAATTGTGTTAGAAGAGGAGGAAACCATCAAGATATTGTTACAACCAGGGTGCATGAAGTCTATGGCTATAATACTTCAAAGAGGGAGTGAAGAAGCAAGATTTTGCACCGTTTCGATATTGCAAAGGATTATGAAATCAGATTGCCAATGGAATGTTGTGATTGAAGATCAAGGGATTGAGTTTTTTAAATCATTGATGGAAATTATGTCTGATGAAATATGTAGCAAGGCTAGTTCTTGTGCATTACAAGTCATGATAGACATACTCGAAAAATCGAAAAAATCAAGATTGAAAGCAATTGAGGCTGGAGCTATGTGTACATTGATTGAGATTCTACCTGATTCAAGCAAATCAAAAAGTGAGAAAATAATGTATTTGATCAAAATGATGTGTGAATGTGCTGATGGAAGAATGGGATTTATTGAACATGGTTTAGGTGTTGCAGCCATAACTAAAAAAATGTTGAATATTTCAAATATTGGCACAAAAATTGGTGTGAAAATACTTTCATTGATTTGCAATTCTCATCCCACTGATAAAGTTTTGGATGATTTGTTGATGTATGGATCAGTGAAAAAATTGGTGGCTTTGCTACATATTGGTGGATCTTCAACAACAAAGGAAAGAGTAATCAAGATATTAAAATTACATGGTGATAAATGGAAGAAAAATCCATGTTTTCCTTATGAGCTAAAGAATTATTTGGGGTTGGAAAGTGATTCTTTGTAAAAATATGGGGGTCAAAAGGAAAGTAATGTGAAAGTTGAGATACTTGTAAAGAAAAAAAAAAGATGAAATAGAAGAAAATGAATTTGTTAGGTTAATTATGTCCAAAGGGTGTTGAATTAACATTTGAATTTTTTTTGTAAATCTTGTTGGGTATTGCCAATTTGTTTAACGGTAATTATCACCAATAGTCTTTTTTTTTTTTCTATGTAATTTTGATATATTTCATATGGATGTCATGTCTCGGAAGAAACCAATGCTTATAGAAATTTTATTTTACTTCAATCTTTCTATGTGTTTAATGGAAGATGAAAAATGAATATGTATATTGTGAAATTAGGTCTTAGGCCTAATTTACACCTCAAAAGCTAGCTCAAAGGTAGGAGGATTGCTCAAGCCTTATAAGGAGTCCACCTATCTAATTGAACACCGATGTGAGACTTTTGTCATTCTTTAACACCCCACCTCAAGCACAGTGTTTAGCATATGGTGTGTGGGCAACTTTGCTTTCGGGGGGCCCCAACATCGGGTGAGACGGACCCTGCTCTGATACCATGTGAAATTAGGTCTTAGGCCTGACTCACACCCCAAAATTTAGCTCAAAGGGAGGAGGATTACCCAAGCGTTATAAGGAGTTCACCCATTTAATTAAACACCGATGTGAGACTTTTGTCATTCTTTAACATATATTTTCATACTTACGGTTTTAGGACGTGAAGATTGAGATGGATGAGATCTATCTTAGTTACTGATAAGAATGAATTGGTTTAGATATATCTCAAATCTAATATTAATCTTACAGTCTTAAGAAAAATTGACCAGTACATACCCCCATCTCCTCCCCTTTCGGATAAATATCCAGTCAAGTATATCAGGTCAAGTAATGTCTAATGACTTTATAGATTTATGTCATGTGTACTATATAATAATCTATGATTGAGATTCATTTAAATTATATACTCATTATAATAATAGCTAATAAAACAACAAAGTTGTCAATTTTTTTTTTTAAAAAAACTATCAAATAAAATAATTTAGTGTACCAAGCTAATATTTTAAAAAAAATAATTAAAATTGACGGGAATATGCAAACTTTCTGACTTTTTACCCGCCAAACTTTTTCGGGAGTAATTTCACACATGCTTTCTCCAAATCCTGAAGTAATCTCCAAAAGTAGATCGAACTTAAAATCATCATTGAGTTCTAAATAGTAATTCAATTAAAGAGCATGATAATACATTAAAAAAAAAACTTATTTGGAGGTTTTCAAACAATTATAAAAATATATTTATTCAGATTCTTCAAAAATGTCGAATTCTTTAAAATTAGAATAATTTAAAAAGTCCAATACAAGTACGAGGTTTGGCAGGTAAAAGAGTCGAGAGTCCGCATATTCCTGCCAATCTTATTTTTTTCTCTTGAAAATACTAGATAGGGTACACTTAATTATTTTACTTGGTAGTTTTAAAAAAATAAAATAATTGACGGCTTTATTGCTTTTATTATTAAAATAAATATATAATTTAAATGAATCTCAACCATAATTATTATATAGTACACATGACATAAATCTATAAGGTCATTGAACATTACTGACCTAATTATACTTGAACGGATCTTTATCCCCATCTTTCTATTTTTCAAGTATCTATCATGTATAATTTATCAATTCGACTAATTTATACTTTCTCTGTCCACTTTTATTTGTCATATTACGTTTTTTCGAAAGTTAATTTGACTAATTTTTAAAGTAAATTAGTTTACGTTAATTTGATATATATTTTTAAAAAAATAGATATTCAAAAAACAATATTAAAAGTACTAGAAATTTCAATTTTTGGCATATCAATATGATAAAAAAATACATCGTAAAATGTTCATCAAATTTTATAATTTGACTCTAAAAAGAAAAATTATGACAATTAATTATGACCGGAGGGAATATTTACATTGGACTAATGTTATTATGCAATAAATGAAAGATTTTTGTATAAGCACTTTTTGTCTTAATTTTTTGTTAAAAAAAAAGAAGGGGGGGGGGGTTGATTTTAACATTAATGCTTTTTTTGTGATTAAACGAATAAGATTATCACTCTTAATAAAAATTATCTAATTTATTTGATAGTAGAGTTCGTTGACCAAAAAAACAAAGGAAAAAGAAAAGATACATTCAAGTTATAATTTTTAAGTCTAATAAAGTTTATAATACTATCTGGTAAGACATTAAGCCACGTAATAACTTAAATTAAATTATGTAGAAAGTTGAATTTCCTCATTAAATGCTTCATCAGCCAAGCAAATTGCTGATCTCCCATTACTTTAAAGGGCCACTTTATAATTTTTTGCAATGGATGATTAATGCTTTGACATCCACTATTTTATTTCGTTTGTGGTTTGCTTACGTATGAAATTTATAATTATTTCAAATAATGTAATTATTTTGATATTCATTATTTATTTAATTTCATTTTATAGACTTTTTAAATTTCATACATTTTTAAAATTGTTCATTATAAAATTAAAAAAAATGCGGATGAGTGTAAAATTCAATCACAAAATCTTTACTTGTATGATATCATGATGTTAATGAAGTGAGTGAAGAATTATTTCATCTAAAAATTTAATCAGTTAGCGAAAATTTTATTTATTTAATTATATTCTCAATAATTTGATCGTGATCAAAATATATGTACGTAAAGATATATAATTGAATATAAATTTTGAATTTAATCATCAATATAAGAATATCACATCAATTGATTAAGTTTTCATCATTAATGGCACACCACGACGCATTCACAGTTATTGTGTAAGTCTTAACAAATTTATATTTATTATAAGAAATTGCCAATTAATTTTCCGTTTACCATAATGAATCAGTCTTCATT
>CM040618.1:114597781-114618434 GCA_022817965.1 Solanum lycopersicoides
GCACAAATATAATATCTGATCGTAATTTTATGTATATGTATGTGTGACTGTGTTTTCAATACCAGAAGTTGAATATAGGGAAATTATATATAAAAAAAATAATCAAAATTAGCAAGATAAAAGACATAATAAGTGTGACAAATATGTATAAGCCAAGTGTGACAAACTATACATGTGGGCGGTAACAATATATTTTTAGATACATAATTAATACATGTATAAAGTGTATATGTTATTTCTCTGTCCCATTTATTGACACTTTTCATTTTCGAGAGTTAAACAATTTAACTTTAACCGACATTTGCGTATAAAATCTTTAAATTTTTTGAAATAAAATTTATATATCTGTAAACTACGTAAAGAGTGTATAAAGTCACAATAATTGATAATTCAATTGTTAAAAGATCTATGAAAAGCTTACAGATAGACTTGTTTGAATATCGAAATGCGAAAAGTATCACATAAAATAGACGGAGAGAGTATAAATTAATATATATATATATATAATATATATGCGCCTGCAAGTACATAAATTTAAACTCAAATTATTTTATTTTTATTTTGGAGTGAGAAAGGGAAGAGAGAGTCAGAGAGGCAGCTCAACAGCCAACGAGAAGCAAAGAGGTTATAATAACGTGTGAAATATCGTGTAGTCTTTAAACTAAACTTTGAATATAAATACATTGTTATGTTTTTTAATTACGACGACATATTAATAAAATCTTATAAATAAGGTCGAAAAAAGATAAATAGACTTTTTATAAAATTGAAGTAGAAATGTTATTTTTAATAAATCTTCAATTCAAAATATTTTTTTATAAATTAATTATACGACTAAAACCCTTAGATTAAATAGTTCACAATCTATGCATGTCTTGCGCAAGTTTAGATCTAATCTTTTTAATTAACAGTTTCTCTACTCTTCATAAAGTCAACTCCCAATTTGGTCACAAAAACTTTTTATATAAGAAAGTATAATGTCATTTTCACCCCCTCTACTTTTCTTTATCTTACAATTGATCACTCATATTGTTATCTTAATTATGACATTAATCATAATTGAAAGATATATTATCTTAATTTTTAGACTAAGGTGAATAAAATAAAACACGTGAATTCTATATCCAAGTGAATAATATATTTACTTTATCTATCTTTTTATATATTTCCTTTTCAACTTACAAATACGATGACTATAACAATGAAAATATTATATTAAACAAATATATCCACAAATTTATGTAATTTAGATTAAAATACGAACATTATGTATTTATCTTGATGTCAACATTTGATAAATTCTATAAATATGAATTTTGCTTACGAATCATGAAATCATTATGAATAGCAATATATAAAGTCATGCGGAGCAAGTTAATTGCTTACAACATCCAATCTACCATTTCAACTAATTTAAAAAGATTATAATAAAATATATTTAATTTTGATATATTTTTGATGCAAAAGAATTTTATATCATCGAATCTTCTGTAACTAATACTAGTAAATACTCATAGTAAGTTGAATTAATAGTTTAAAAACTAAGGTGGGTGACATGTTGCAAGTTATAACAACTTAAATAAATTATACTAGTAATTTATAAAATAAACAAAACTAAACTCTCATTCTATATAAGCTAAATACTAATAATTTTTTTTGATAAATAAACTTGCACATTACAAATTTTAGGGGGCCAAATTCATATTTATCCAAAATATAAGGGGTGGGGGTTTGCAAAAAGAGCATTCATTATTCAACTATACATAGAATATTCAAACCAATCTATTTTGCTTTGATGTCAACAGTTACACAACTTGGATACTTGTAATCCCAATTAATTAAAATAGAGTTGTTTGACTTTGATTTGTTCTTTCTTTAGACTTCCACACATATCATAAATTACATATATAAAAGCTTAGGATTTTGTCTACCCCACTTCACCTTTTCATCTTTCAATGTTGCTATAACAATTCACAAAAGAAAAAGAAAAAACATACCAAAAATTGTATCAATTATTCATGGATTTTCCTCTACATTTTAGATGTCCAATATCCATGGAGCTGATGAAAGATCCTGTTACGATCTCTACTGGTGTTACGTATGAAAGAAAAAATATAGAAAAATGGTTCTACACTTGCAAGAAAAAGACTTGTCCTACCACAATGCAAGTTTTACATAGTTTTGACATGACACCAAATCATACCCTCAAAAGACTCATTCTTGCTTGGCAAAATGGCAAATCTCAATCTCAATCTCATGATGAATTATCCATGAAGCATCATGATGAGCTCGTATCGTTGATCAACACGATAGAATCAAGTCCTTTTAAGGTAAGTTCCTTAAAGAAACTCAAATCAATTGTTGAATTAGGTGATCATGATGTAAAAGATGATTTCAAGAAATGTGGTGGAGTTGAGGTTCTTGTTAGGATTATTCAACAAATCTTAATCGAAAGCTCGGATTTCGTTACATTTAGAGCACGTGAAGAGGCTCTTAGTGTATTGATCAAGTTACCAATTGTGTTAGAAGAGGAGGAAACCATCAAGATATTGTTACAACCAGGGTGCATGAAGTCTATGGCTATAATACTTCAAAGAGGGAGTGAAGAAGCAAGATTTTGCACCGTTTCGATATTGCAAAGGATTATGAAATCAGATTGCCAATGGAATGTTGTGATTGAAGATCAAGGGATTGAGTTTTTTAAATCATTGATGGAAATTATGTCTGATGAAATATGTAGCAAGGCTAGTTCTTGTGCATTACAAGTCATGATAGACATACTCGAAAAATCGAAAAAATCAAGATTGAAAGCAATTGAGGCTGGAGCTATGTGTACATTGATTGAGATTCTACCTGATTCAAGCAAATCAAAAAGTGAGAAAATAATGTATTTGATCAAAATGATGTGTGAATGTGCTGATGGAAGAATGGGATTTATTGAACATGGTTTAGGTGTTGCAGCCATAACTAAAAAAATGTTGAATATTTCAAATATTGGCACAAAAATTGGTGTGAAAATACTTTCATTGATTTGCAATTCTCATCCCACTGATAAAGTTTTGGATGATTTGTTGATGTATGGATCAGTGAAAAAATTGGTGGCTTTGCTACATATTGGTGGATCTTCAACAACAAAGGAAAGAGTAATCAAGATATTAAAATTACATGGTGATAAATGGAAGAAAAATCCATGTTTTCCTTATGAGCTAAAGAATTATTTGGGGTTGGAAAGTGATTCTTTGTAAAAATATGGGGGTCAAAAGGAAAGTAATGTGAAAGTTGAGATACTTGTAAAGAAAAAAAAAAGATGAAATAGAAGAAAATGAATTTGTTAGGTTAATTATGTCCAAAGGGTGTTGAATTAACATTTGAATTTTTTTTGTAAATCTTGTTGGGTATTGCCAATTTGTTTAACGGTAATTATCACCAATAGTCTTTTTTTTTTTTCTATGTAATTTTGATATATTTCATATGGATGTCATGTCTCGGAAGAAACCAATGCTTATAGAAATTTTATTTTACTTCAATCTTTCTATGTGTTTAATGGAAGATGAAAAATGAATATGTATATTGTGAAATTAGGTCTTAGGCCTAATTTACACCTCAAAAGCTAGCTCAAAGGTAGGAGGATTGCTCAAGCCTTATAAGGAGTCCACCTATCTAATTGAACACCGATGTGAGACTTTTGTCATTCTTTAACACCCCACCTCACGCACAGTGTTTAGCATATGGTGTGTGGGCAATTTTGATTTCGGGGGGCCCCAACATCGGGTGAGACGGACCCTGCTCTGATACCATGTGAAATTAGGTCTTAGGCCTGACTCACACCCCAAAATTTAGCTCAAAGGGAGGAGGATTACCCAAGCGTTATAAGGAGTTCACCCATTTAATTAAACACCGATGTGAGACTTTTGTCATTCTTTAACATATATTTTCATACTTACGGTTTTAGGACGTGAAGATTGAGATGGATGAGATCTATCTTAGTTACTGATAAGAATGAATTGGTTTAGATATATCTCAAATCTAATATTAATCTTACAGTCTTAAGAAAAATTGACCAGTACATACCCCCATCTCCCTCCCCCTTTCGGATAAATATCCAGTCAAGTATATCAGGTCAAGTAATGTCTAATGACTTTATAGATTTATGTCATGTGTACTATATAATAATCTATGATTGAGATTCATTTAAATTATATACTCATTATAATAATAGCTAATAAAAACAACAAAGTTGTCAATTTTTTTTTTTTTAAAAAAACTATCAAATAAAATAATTTAGTGTACCAAGCTAATATTTTAAAAAAAATAATTAAAATTGACGGGAATATGCAAACTTTCTGACTTTTTACCCGCCAAACTTTTTCGGGAGTAATTTCACACATGCTTTCTCCAAATCCTGAAGTAATCTCCAAAAGTAGATCGAACTTAAAATCATCATTGAGTTCTAAATAGTAATTCAATTAAAGAGCATGATAATACATTAAAAAAAAAACTTATTTGGAGGTTTTCAAACAATTATAAAAATATATTTATTCAGATTCTTCAAAAATGTCGAATTCTTTAAAATTAGAATAATTTAAAAAGTCCAATACAAGTACGAGGTTTGGCAGGTAAAAGAGTCGAGAGTCCGCATATTCCTGCCAATCTTATTTTTTTCTCTTGAAAATACTAGATAGGGTACACTTAATTATTTTACTTGGTAGTTTTAAAAAAATAAAATAATTGACGGCTTTATTGCTTTTATTATTAAAATAAATATATAATTTAAATGAATCTCAACCATAATTATTATATAGTACACATGACATAAATCTATAAGGTCATTGAACATTACTTGACCTAATTATACTTGAACGGATCTTTATCCCCATCTTTCTATTTTTCAAGTATCTATCATGTATAATTTATCAATTCGACTAATTTATACTTTCTCTGTCCACTTTTATTTGTCATATTACGTTTTTCGAAAGTTAATTTGACTAATTTTTAAAGTTAAATTAGTTTACGTTAATTTGATATATATTTTTAAAAAAATAGATATTCAAAAACAATATTAAAAGTACTAGAAATTTCAATTTTTGGCATATCAATATGATAAAAAAATACATCGTAAAATGTTCATCAAATTTTTATAATTTGACTCTAAAAAGAAAAATTATGACAATTAATTATGACCGGAGGGAATATTTACATTGGACTAATGTTATTATGCAATAAATGAAAGATTTTTGTATAAGCACTTTTTGTCTTAATTTTTTGTTAAAAAAAAAAGAAGGGGGGGGGGGTTGATTTTAACATTAATGCTTTTTTTGTGATTAAACGAATAAGATTATCACTCTTAATAAAAATTATCTAATTTATTTGATAGTAGAGTTCGTTGACCAAAAAAACAAAGGAAAAAGAAAAGATACATTCAAGTTATAATTTTTAAGTCTAATAAAGTTTATAATACTATCTGGTAAGACATTAAGCCACGTAATAACTTAAATTAAATTATGGTAGAAAGTTGAATTTCCTCATTAAATGCTTCATCAGCCAAGCAAATTGCTGATCTCCCATTACTTTAAAGGGCCACTTTATAATTTTTGCAATGGATGATTAATGCTTTGACATCCACTATTTTATTTCGTTTGTGGTTTGCTTACGTATGAAATTTATAATTATTTCAAATAATGTAATTATTTTGATATTCATTATTTATTTAATTTCATTTTATAGACTTTTTAAATTTCATACATTTTTAAAATTGTTCATTATAAAATTAAAAAAAATGCGGATGAGTGTAAAATTCAATCACAAAATCTTTACTTGTATGATATCATGATGTTAATGAAGTGAGTGAAGAATTATTTCATCTAAAAATTTAATCAGTTAGCGAAAATTTTATTTATTTAATTATATTCTCAATAATTTGATCGTGATCAAAATATATGTACGTAAAGATATATAATTGAATATAAATTTTGAATTTAATCATCAATATAAGAATATCACATCAATTGATTAAGTTTTCATCATTAATGGCACACCACGACGCATTCACAGTTATTGTGTAAGTCTTAACAAATTTATATTTATTATAAGAAATTGCCAATTAATTTTCCGTTTACCATAATGAATCAGTCTTCATTATATAAAAAAGAAAAATAAAATTTGAGATTTCCTCATTAAATGCTTGGTCATCCATTACTAGCTATATCACTTTGTTATTAATTAAACAAACATTTTGTAATTTTTATTACTACTTAGATCTTAAAACTCTGCATGTAGAATGTGTTTGGTATGTTTCCAATTTTCCCATGTTTGGTTGGGATAAAAGTTTTGGAAAATGTTTTCCAAATCAACTCATTTTCCTCAAAATTAAGGAAAATGACTTCCCTTCAAAAATTAAGGAAAACATTTTCCAAAACTCTCCTCCAATTTCAAATTAAATTACCCCCCCCCACCCCCGCCAACCCCAACCCCTCCGCAAAAAATTAATTTTACTTTTTAAAAATATTTTCAACTTCAAATAATGTCGGTAAGACTTTAACACTCTTTATTAATTTTAATATTCATTGCCGCCAAAAGTTCTTTTTATTGTAATGAGCGCGTAATTCAGATTTAATCGGGACTCTTATATGAACTCCGAACACCAAAAATAAACCAATTTATTTAACATAACAACACCTTTTTGGTCAAAAGAAATATTGTCAATTGTAAGAGTATAATTAACTTCATATTTCGATAACAAATAATTAAGTTCAAACCAAAATTTAAATTTAGCTTAACTGTTAATCATATTTGAATAATCCCAAATGTCAATGCAACTAGTTCCTATCAATTTATAATATTATGAAGTTATCCACCTTCGAGCTACAAATATGATCTAATATGACGTATGCATTTGAAAATAAAGACACAACTTATATATATAATAATAATTAAAAAAAAAAATTATATCATCATTTAACCTTTCATATTCATCTTTATTTAGTTTTAATTTTTTTAATAAGATAAAGTGAAAGAACTGAAGTTGTAGTCTATATCGTTGCTTTCTATTATTGTTAGAGAATATTAGTATTAAATAGATCGAAGGGGCAAGTAATATTCTCTTAGTCTCATTTGATCATACAAAAATAGAATTTAAGAGATATTAATTTTACTGATTAACCTCTAAATCAAATTATAATTACTCTTATTGTTGCACCAAGACTTTCATTAAAAAAAAATCAAGTTTTGATGGGTTGTGAATGGCATGAAAAATATCATTTTTTAAATTTTTGAATAGAGAGGGTAGTGAATAGATTGGTTTAACAACTTAATTAACATCATCATATTTTTTTATTTTTACTATATATTATATTATATATAGAAATGAAGTAGTTAATCATGAGCATGGTATATACTAGTAGTTGCAAAGTAAACTCTTCGAAAATGACATTTTAAATAAAAACAACAAAAACGATCTTTCCTATTTTATTTCCCAACAAGTACTATCAACTATGTCATTATTTTTGATACCATGAGTGCAATAGTTAGGTTGCTCAGCAAGACGTTGAATTTGAGTTTTGAATATGAAAAAATTATTGATCGGAATTAATTTTTAAATTTGACACTGTACGAATTCAAAATAATTAAATATAATACAATATAGATAACGAATACCAATGAAAAAAATCATCATCTTGATAGCTATGCAGGCACATAAACATATTTCTAAAATATATAGGAGTAAATTTTCTTTTAAAAAATAAGAAAGTGGAACAGAATCTTAGGTCAATCACTGAACAATTTGATAGGATATTTATATTGTAAATATTAATGAAAATTTGACTGATACTGAAAATTAAACAAGTGATTTTCTAAAAGTTTGTAACAAATATCATATACAAGATCAAACACAATCGTGATGCAGATTTGATCCGTTAATGCTAAGTGCTAACTACTACCTCAGCTTCATATTATATTATCATACGTCTCAATTTATGTGATATTTTTTTGGGACAGTCAAATAATTTAAGTTTGAATGAAAATTTTCGCGTGAAATTTATAATTTTTTTAAAATAAAATTTATATATTTGTAAACTATGCAAAATGTAATACAAGTCACAATAATTGGACAATTCAAAATAATTAAAAGATATATGAAAAATTTACTGATAAAGATAGACTTATTTAAATTTAAAAATTCAAAAAAATGTCAAATTAAGACAAAAAGAAAAATATTTTCAGCTTAAACACATTATTTACAAATTTTCCCTCCTCCCTTCGAATAAATGAAATCTCTTGCCCATTTTACAGCAAAAAGAAATTACAACTTCTTTGTAAATAAAAAGGACATCAAACTAAAAATACTAATTTGTAAAGGGTTAATCAAATCATCATATCTCCCATTCGAGCAAGAGGAGTTTTTTTTTTGTTTTTTTCCAACTAATTGCACTTAATTAAATAGTATACACTCATTTAATATGTTCTTTTATTTAATATAAAAATCTATTTATTTTAATAAGGATTATATTGAAAATAAAAAATCAATATATCCTTAATTATGTAAAAAAAAAAAGAAGGAAGAAGATGAATTTCATTGGTTTTTGGAATATTTTGAAATTTTTGCAGTGGTCTTTGGTCAAAGGATGCAACATCAATAAATTTTAAAATAAGAAAAGGTTGCACTGCTGTTGCCGACTTTTGGAAAAATGAATTAGTCTGCATTTATAGTTTAAATAAAGGTGCAAGAAATTACAAACTTTTGTTATGTCAGAAAACAACAATACTTTAGAAATTTTTCACATGAACATGACTGAGTGACCACAATTACCTCTGCCACAAGGCATTTCCAAGTTGTCTACAACTAGTATTCAAGAAAACACATTTCCACTTTTCTTGGTCTTTTAGAACATGCTAGGTGATAACTTTTCTTGCAAATCTTCACTCATGATCCTTGTTTACACTTTTGTTTGGATCGTCAGCCTCGTTTCATAATGTATTGTATTATACTGTTTTGATAAATATAATATTTGGATATATTGTATTGCGTACATATCAGTAATTTTGAAGGACAATCTTATTAGAAAAGTAGAGTATGCGATAGAGTTATTATGAAAAAAATAAGATAAAAAATAAAATATGACTTTTGAATAATAAGCAAAGATAAAATAAGAGAAAAAATAAAATAAAATAGTATGCGATTACACCAAGTTGATTGTTACACTTTTCATCCGATAAATGTGAGAATAGGTAACAACTATCCCAACAAGCTAAGGGTTTTCTTTTGGGAGAGGGGGGTGGACCGGGTGGTTCAACAATATTTATTAATGTTCTCAATGATAAACCAGTAGAAGTAGGCTAAATTTCAAAGCCAAACTTAAGACTGGGCAACGGACTGGAACGGGATCATCGGACCGGAATGAATTGATATTGGAACGGAACGGAACGCGTTGACCGATTCTTTGATCGGTATCGAAATGAATCGGACTGAAATTACCGGGACGGATACTCGGTTCAGTTCCGTCCCACTATATACCGGATGGAACCGGAACGGATCGGAATGGAACGGGATGAGATAAACGGGATGACACATCTAGTTATTTCAAAAAATAATTTTTTGGAATTACGAAAATATGAATATTTTTTTTATTATTTTAAGTTTAAATTAATAGTTGTTAAATTTATAATGTAATTTAAGTTTATTTGAAAGATATTTTTTAAAAAACTTTTACTTATTAAGTTTGCAAGTTAAGTCTAATTAAGTATTTAAGGTTTTATTTTTTGAAGTTTATACTTTATAAGTTATTACTTATTATTCATTAATATTCATAATTTATAAGTTATATTTATAACTTGTGTCTTGTAATCTTTTGAAATTTATACTTTATAAGTTATTACTTATTATTCATTAATATTTATAATTTATAAGTAATTTTTATAACTTGTGTGTTGTAATATAAATAAATTAAATTTGTAATTTCAAAAAAAATTAAATAAAAATAAGGATAAAACAAGGGAAACTTTCACATATAGCTACTTAAAAATAATTAATTACTCTCCATAGCTATAGTTTGATAACTACAATTTGTAGCTACATGTTATATGGAGGAGAGAGGCGAGCGAGACTGGGAGAGAGAGGAGAGAAGCGAGAGAGAGGGGGAAAAGAGTGGGAGAAAGGTGAATTGTATATGTATATTGGTTAGATAATTGTATATTATAGATATGTAATTGTATATATGGCAAGAGATTGGGAGAGAGAGGAGAGAGGCGAGCGAGATCGAGAGAGGGAGGAGAGAGGTGAATTGTATATGTATATAATTGTATATAACTGTATATTATACATATACATTTGTATAAATGGCAAGCGAGATTGGGAGAGGAAGGAGAGAGGCGAGCGAGAAAGTGGGAGAGAGATGAATTGTATATGTATATAGACTAAAAAATTATATATTATACATATTTATTTGTATATTCTGGCGAATTATACATATACAAAGATGACTAATTATACAAACTCGAAGTCAGCCCACGTAATTAATGTATAATGTTAGTCACGAGTGATAATTATAGCAAACTATAGCTATGATGAGTAATTAAATAGTATAAGTTTGCTTATCCGCGTAATTTTCCCATAAAACAATTACACAAATTAAAAAATATCAATTTAATTTATTTAAATTGTAACAAATTACAATATAAAATATAAAATATAATTTATATAAAATATAAAATATAAATTATTTAATATATATTAATTAATCTGAACCAGACCGGAACCGGAATGAACCGGGACCGCTACACCGCTATCAAACCTCAGTTCCGTGTACCGGTTCAAAATATCCCGTCCCGTAGGCAACCGAACTGGGACGAACCAGAACGGTACCGGTACGTCCCGTACCGTTGCCCAGCCTTAGCCAAACTTAGTATGACTGATCATATTCATGAATAATACTTCGTAAATAATAATAATAAAAAAGGTCAAATTATCTCTCTTTTTCCTTTATGAGTTATATATGTTTCCACACCCCCACACAAGTTTTACGAAAAGGATTGTGGTAAACTCATTAACTACTTCATTTATGAATTCATAGTATTATTAAGTATTGTACAATCTAGCCTTTGTGCTTGAGTTTTGAATGGGATGATGTGTAACTATCTGGCAAGTATTGTAATAGTAATGTATCTTTCCTTAGGCTTGATTTTTGATATTTCATAAAATAGAGTGATGTGCATTTATTTGGTTCAACACTAACCAATAAATATGGTAAGTTATAATGATTATTGGGCCTTCATAATGATCTAGTGAAAAGAGAGCAACATGCTGTAGAGTACTGCAACATCTTCACAAGTCAATTTTAAAGCTTGGCATTAGCATATGGAGGCAAGTTTGATCTTGGAGGAAGCTTTAGGTCTTCCCAATCTTCATCATCTATCTTGGAGAAGTAACGGTCAATATCATCATCTCTAATTAGTTTCCAGTCTGGAGGGCTCCCACTGAAAAACAAGGGTTAAATTGGACAACTATCCATAATACTAAAGGTATTTTGGATTATGTTCATTCGGATGTTTTGGGGTGCTTCCAAAAACCAGCCTTCATTAGGTGGGGGAACACTTAGTGTAACCTTTGTTTGAGACTTTTCTCGAAGATTGTGGGTGTATACGATGGAAAACAAAAGATGAAGTTTTGGGAATTTTTCTCAAAATGGAAGGCGATGATAGAAACTCAAAGTGGCAGAAAGATCAAGTGGTTTCGCACAGACAATGTGGAAATACAAAAAATGATCTTTTTTCAGAAAATTGTGTGAGGAAAATTGGCATCGTCAGACATGTTCACCCGTCAAAATACACCACAACAGAATGGAGTGGCAGAACGCATATGAACCGAACTTTGCTGAGAAAGTTCGGTGGTATTGTTTGTTCCAATGCTGGCTTGGGAAAAGAATTTTGGGCTAAGGAAACATATGCGTTGCCACCCTCATTAATCGTCTACCATCTGCTGCTATTGGGTCGGAAGACACCATTTGAAGAAATGGTATGGAAAAACCTGCTGAAGATTATGGTTCTTTACATGTATTTGGCTCAATTGCATATTATCATGTAAGAGAGTCAAAATTGGGACCCAAGAGCAAAGAAAGCTTTAGTTATGGGAATTACTTCTGGAGTCAAAGGATACCGTTTATGGGTCCAGAGACAAGAAAATTATTTTCAGCAGGGATTTACCTTGATGAATCTGGCCTTGACAAATAAGGTAACACTTGAGAAGCAAACAAATTGATGGTGCTTCAAAGCAGGTGGAGTTTGAAGGAAAGATAATTTTCCCAACACAGGATCAAACGAGGAAACAGCAGAAGATTTTCCTCTTGAAGGAGAGCCAGTCGAAGAGGAGTTCCATCTCAAGAACCTCAACCACAACTTGAATCAATAGCAACGAGCAAGCCAAAAAGGACAATAGGAAAAACCTGCCGACTCACAGATTATGGTGGCTTGTGCTAACTCAATTGCAGACGCCGGATGACATTCCTACCACTTATAAAAGACGCAGTCCAAGTCTCACAAATAGATAAGTGGAGGAATGCCCATGGATGAAGAAATGCAATCTCTTCATCAGAATCATACATGGAGATTGGCCAATCTCCCAGAGGGCAAGAAAGCAATTGGGTTTTGCAATGATATGCAAAGAAAAGGGATTTCCGAATCAAGAAGATGTTCGCGTACAAAGCAAGATTGGCGGCCAAAGGATATGCTCAAAAGGAGGGAATTGATTATAATGAGGTATTTTTCCAGTTGTGAAACACTCCTCCATTAGAGTTTGTGGGCTTTGGTAGCAAGTGAGAATTAGAACCTAGTTACAGTTGGATGTAAAAACTGCTTTTGTGACATGGAGACTTTGGAAGAGGAAATCTATATGACTCAGCCAGAAGGAGTCAAAGTTGATGGAAAGAAAATATGTGTGTGCAAACTGAAAAACGTTTGTATGGATTGCAACAATCTTCTAGACAATGGTACAAACGAGTTGACAAGTGATGTTGCAGCAAAGGGACATAAGAAGCAAATTACGATCTTTGTGGGTATTTAACGCAAGCTTGAAGATATTCCTTATATATCTTATCTATATGGTTGATGATATGTTGACTAGCATTCTAGAAGTCAAGAGGAAATTGAAGAGCTAAAGATTCGAACTGAGAAAGGAGTTTGAGATGAAGGATTTGGGTTGAGGCAAGAAGATTCTTGGCATGGAGAGTAAAAAGAGATAGACCATTCAAAGAAACTTTATTTTATCGTCAGAAAGAGACTATTTGAAAAAGAGTACGAAACCGGATTCGGTATGAATGAAAAACGAAGTCGGTTAGCACTCCGCTTGCTCCTCATTTTAAGCTAGTGATGGCTATGTGCACCTAAGAATGAAGCCTTGAACGAGAATATATGTCAAGAGTACCATACGCGGATGCTATTGGTAGCTTGATGTATGCAATGGTTTGCACAAGGCCAGATATTCTCAGACGCTGTTGGAGGTGTAAGGCAAGGGACATGCACAATGCCTGGAAAGGAGTCATTCGCAGGTGTAAAATGGATTCTACGTATATTCATAAGACTATAGATGTTGGTTTGCGTTTTTGCAGCAGAAAGATAGTCAAGATATCTTGCTGGATATTGTGACTCAGATATGCAGGTGATTTGGCACAAACGAAGATCAACTACTGGTTAGTTTTACTATGTGCAAATTGCACCAGTTAGTTGGGAAGTCTACTTTGCAGTCAACAGTGCTTTTGTCTACCACTGGAGGGCAGAGTACATTGGCAATTACAGAGCTTGCGAAGAAGCAATTTGCTTCAAGGATTGCTTAGAGAGGCTTGGTATTGGACAAGAAGAAATCACAATATTTTTGTGATAGTCAGAGTTGCTATTCATAAAAGCAAAGAACCAAGTTTATCATGCAAGGACGAAAGCGCACATTGACGTCCGATATCATTTCATACGAGAAATCATAAAGATGGTGGAGTTCATTAATACAGAAAATTCATGCTACGGATAATCCTGCCGATATTGTGACAAAAGTGGTGGACTGCGGTCAAGTTTCAACATTTGTTTGAACTTGATCAAACATTGTTGAACATTGAAGATTATGGTGTGAAGACACAATCAAAAAATTGTTGTTGAGAAGAAAGTTGAAAATGGAGAATCTTGCCAAGGGGAGATTTGGAAATTGACAAGATTCAAAAAATGAAATTAATGAGAAGTATGGTAGTGAGGAGGATAAGTCTTCATGTACAAAAGTCAAGATTATCATCGTTGGTAGGTGAAATTTAGCCGCGTGAACCATAAAATGGTTCACAAGGTAAATCTTGACATTGTTGACATTATGGTTGTGATGTCATGGGGTGACATCAAATAGGAAGAATTCACTCCTATAAATAGGGTAGCTTCCTAATTCATTTGTAACACACCTCTTCACTTGTTCTTCTCATCTCCAAATGGCAGTTGTTCTTCTTTTCTCTCTTGTAGTAAAATTTCACTTGTACTCTTTGTGGCAGTGAAATTAAATTGGTTGTGTGTCTGAGGACTAGGCCAAAAGAAAACAAAAGTTGCCGAAACCGCGTTAATTTCTTGGTGTTCTTGTTGTTGTCTCATTTTTTACTATTGATTAGCTACTTTTAGAGATAGCAGTTGAATGATGCTATCACTCTCTATATATTTGGCCTCCGCAAACAAAAAATATCCAGAATTGGTTTGAGTGCTTCTATAATGATTTTGTATATCTTGATATACATCTCCACTCAGGTTGCAAACTTTATGTTAAACTTTCTGAGGCTTCCTTCTCTTCACAGAATTGCCATTTTTAGAACAAGAATTTAGCTTAAAGTCAAATACAAGTGATCCAGATGGTTGATTTCTGCCATCATAGTCACTTCTCATAAACATACGAAGTTTGAAAGCAGAAAGTCTTATAACAAGTGAGTTCATTCAATATCTCTGTTATGATTGTTTGTTGTCGTGCCTGATTTATTGAAGCTTTACCTTCTAAACAAATTTCAGGGTCCTATAGAGGAATTTTTTTTCTTGAACTTATGTAAAGAGCATAATATTGATGATGCAACATATCACAGGAAAATGATTCTGCGCTCTTTCTTATTATGATTTTGCTTTTTGTGTTTACTTTTCTTTCTGTTCTCGCAAGACTTAGATATGTTTGCTCTACTTTGGGTATGGCCATTAGGAAGTTCAGTTCTACTTTTAGGTAAGTAGGGATGAAGATTATTTGATCGCTGGTTTCTCTGAAGAACTATCGAAGAAATCATATCTTCTCTTGTAAGTTTGAGAGATGGATGCATGCTTTGTTTTCTGTGGTTATGTGATGTGAACTTGCATGAATTGTCAACAGGAAAAATGACGGCTTTGAAACACAGGATGACTGGATTCTTTCAAAACCATTCCAATCAATGAAGAAAGCATCCCCGATAAGTCTAAAAAATTACATGAGATCAGTTAAGTGCAATCACTACTCTTTGATTTGGCCTACATTGTCATGGCAGTTGTTGCGTATCTTGCTAGGATTGTCATATTAGTTTTCTGGTTCAGATTAAGAGAAGGGAGGCTGCAAGATGTGGTAGTTGCCTTATTCGAGAGTATAGAATGGTTTGTCATGTGATTTAGGGGAGGAATTCAGCAAGGATTTTTTCGAGGCAAGTAGAAATATTCTAACTACTACATTACAAAAACTCCGATGAAAACAAGTTGAGTTTACTACAGGGAGCAGAGCCATACTCATTGACCAAGGACATAAATCCTAAGGTGCCGTGCTACATATCATTTGATCATGAATAGTCCTGATGAATTTAGATATCAATATTAAGCTTGGCTCATTCTTTAATTTTGCTCTCATTTTCAGTGGGGAGCCTTCCAAACTGGAACAATTAGCGAAGATGATGTTGATCGTTACTTCTCCAAAGATTAGACGATGAGATTCGGAAGACTTAAAAACGGCCTCCAAGATCAAACTTGACTCCATATGCAATTGCCAAGCTGTAAAAGGACTCCTGAAGATGTGTGCAATACTCTCTACAGGCTGGTGCTCTCTCATCACTTACAATCACTCTGCTTAAGACTAGCAAGTAGAGAAACTGTCCTTTTGTCTTTTGTGGCTCTTTTATAGTTGATTAATAATTCTCAAAAGGTTACCTCACGATAGGGAATTTGTCATTACTAAATTTATTTATAGCGATAATATCACTTACTTATATTTGTTATCCAGTATGGTCACAGTGATGATTTTATATTCTAGGATTATGCAAATATCTACATGTACTCCTTTTTCTTGGTTCAATTATTTCCATGGAAAAAATGGGAAGGGCTTTCTTGCTTGGTGGTGATGGTACATCTTATTCGCCCAGAAGGGTAGGTCGTCAACGACTGCTAAATAACTACTACAGACAAAACTAAAAAACATTAAATAATATTGCTTGATTTAATTCAACGTTCGGTTAAAAACTTTTTATGCAAAAAACTATTGGTAGACTAAAAGGGTGCTAACAAGGAAGCAAAGCAATTTCCATTTCAATGACAGGCTAGGTGGAGCTTCACACGAGACACGTTTTATTCACATGGTAAAAGGTTTTATTGTGGCCAACAGAGAGCAGAAGAAAAGGGGTGTAAATTAATACTAAAAGTCTTGTGCACATTCACACACATAAACATTATCAGAAATTCTTACCCTGTAAACAGTGAAGGAATTGCCCTCTATTGCGTTGTGAATGTTGGGCCTCTAATTGCAAACATACAGCACCGAGTCCAGACGATACAAATCTTAAAATCGATGGTGTGGCTAAACAAGAGTAGACAAATAAAAAAAAAAACTATCACATCTAACAGAAATTTTCAAATAAGCACAGATATAAAAGAACTTTGAAGATTTGCCCAAAGAAGCCACCAATACATTATTTATTCAATTGTTCTGTGATTTATCCATGCAAACACCAATGTAATTTTAAGATGGTAAATTCTTGTGTTACATAGCTTCAAGCACAACGTAAAATATACTGAAATCAAAAAAAAAAAAACTCAACTTTTATCATGACCCACAATTTACCGTCTTTGCCAAAGCAAAGTAGCAAGGAATTCAAAAGCAAAAAGTAAAAAAATAAAATTCTTCGCAATAAAGCAATTCATTGTCCAAAATCAACCAGCAGAAGAAGAAAAACATAAAACTTCCACACATTCGTCCTTATGCCCCTTACATCATCCTTAAAGTTGGTGTTAGTTGGTAACTATGAAAATTAATTTGAGATGTATAAGTAAAAAAATTAAACAATTGAACCATGCTCCTATGTGGAACCCCATATATAAGGCATTTTGGTCCTACATGGACATCCTACAGGTATTATGTCATGTAGGACATGTGGTCTTACCTTATTTCAATTTTATATAAATTGTCTACGTTCGGCACCCCCCCCCCCCCCCCCCCCCCCCCCCCCCCCCCCCCTCATCAAAAGTTGAAAGCATGTAATTGTCCGCTGAAAATTTGTTGCCAAAACTGTGTTATAAAACCAGAATTACTGATGTCTAATAAATGTTCAGAACACAAAGTTAAACTTGAAATTCATAGAACCAGTAAGAGATGGATGAACAAAATTTATTAACCAAAAACTAAAATCGTGTAAAGAACCATACCAGAATCTGGAAAGAACCTATTGAAATGGAAAAGAAGATCAAGTTTCCACTGAACCTCACAGTGTCCCCTTAAGGAAAAAGTATTCCCCTCGAGTATCCGAGGGTTTGATTGGGAATATTAAACCTCCTAGGTAAAATGATCTTAATCAGCAGAGTGTAGATACCCAAAACTTTTGACTGCTCAGCGAAACCATACCACAACAGGAAACACACGAAAGAAAAAATTTGTGCAGAAGAAGAAGAAAAGAAGAAGAAGAATCAAAGAGATTCGTTAAGTGAATATTCTGAAGAATGATGGTATTTATAGGCAAAAAAAAGAATAGGGTCCGAAAGGTTGCAAAACCCTTTCAGAATTCCTCACAACAGTGATGAAAGTTTGCAAACCTTTTCAAATGGTTAATGACTGTTCCTGAAAGTTGCAACCTTCAGAACAGTCATGGAGGGAATTTGTAAATAAAACGGAAAAGTTGTTTAAATTTCAAAACGGGTCACGCGGATCAGAATCGCGTCGGGTTAATAACTAAAAAATTGGAAAATATTTCGTTAATATTCAACTAAAAAACTGAAAACGTTTTCAACTCATTTAATTGAAAAATATTGGCATTTTAATTTTAAGTAATTAATTAATAATTAATTATATATAATTTAAAACAAACGTTGTCCAAAAATTAATCTCTCGATCATTTGCCATAAGCCAAAGCCGAGACGTTAGACGAGACGACGACCCACGACGGCGCGAGGGGGGTTCCCTCGTTCCAACCCTTTTAACAATTAAATAGGAGTGTTTCTGTATTAAAACTCGCCTATTTTTTTTTACAACCGATTGAGGACAAATGCCTTTTTGTTCATTTAAGCATAAGAGATTTTTCAAGTTTCCCAAGCTCTTCAAGTTCTCAACTTTGTCAAATTCCTCTCTTTTCCCTCTATTTCCCATTAAATTCTGCTTACATACCCACAGAATTCAAGTTAAGGAATCATATTATCTATTATGCCGAATACCAAACTTTAAAATATTTGATGAATGAGTTGAAATTATTAATCATTTACTAAATTATATGTTTTTCTGCTAAAAATTCTTTGTTGAAAAATACTACATAAAAGAGCATAAAATATGATATATAAATATAAATAATTAGAAAATAATTTAGCTCAAATGAAATCATGATTCATGAATAGAGGCTCCGTTAATCAGACTTCTTTAGATAAACTAAAAAATTAAAGGAAAAGGGTCAAAAAATACCCTCCAACTTTTGAATTTATGGTTTAAATTTTACCCCGCCGTTGCAAAATAAAGTTAATTTTACCCCTCGCCGTTAAAATAAGTAATTTACCCCTTCCTGTACTAATTGCACCAAATTTAACCCATCATTAGATGATTGACTCAATTGACCCAAATTTTAGAAATTAAAACATATTCCTTATTTAAGCCATTTTAAACCGATCATTTAAAATAACCCCGACCCCATTCTTCCAAAATCTCCTATACCATTTACCCAGTCTCCAAATTCTCCAATTTAAATATGTCAAAGAGGTTAAATTCGGGGTCAATTTGGGTCAAATTCGTCGTTAATGAGGGGTTAAATTGGTGTGAAATTAGTAACAAGAGGGTAAAATTAATTTTATTTAACGACGAGCGGGTTAAAATTAACTTTATGTAACGACGAGAATAAATTAAGAAGAAATCAAGTTTGGATGGATATTTGACCCTTTTTTCCAAAAATAAAAAGATAGATTCCAGGGAAAAAAAAAGTAGGAAGAATTTCTATATGCATATATTTTTTGATGAATAAGATAATATATTTGTAAGATTAATGAAATTATTAAAAATCTTAGCATTGATATTTCTAAATTACGGAATGATAAAAAAATCTTGTAAATATATGATTAGTGATTTGCTTTTAGCAATCAAAAAAAATCTTTTGTTATTTAGTCAAAAATAATAATTTGGGAGGAAATGAAAAGAAGAGCTGGATCCGATTCAATCCAGACGGGCTGCATATGCCCAAATAGAAGACGAAATTAGCAGCACTAATTTGCTCGTCAGTGTTCAAATTCCAAAAAGCTAAAACCACCATGGCTTCAAAGCTCTTCTACAATGCGAACCGATTCAGGTACACTCTGATTTCTTCTCTCATCACGCAACTTATTACTCTTTACCACTTGTTATACTAATCAATTTGTGTAGATGATTTCATTTTGCCAAATCTATTCTTCCTTTTCCCTTCTCCAATTGCAACCGAACTAAGTTATTTAGGTGATCGCTGTTTCGTCATGAAGATTTTTTGTTTTTCAGGTTTTGGTGGAGGAAGAGAGAAGGTAAGAACAATCAATATTAAATTAGGCCTAAGCAGTTGAATGCACGTTCTTTTCCAATGGATGACAAACTGATCATTATTACTAATATATGTTTTTTCATTTTTCTTCTTGTTGATTAAAGCCCCAAATTTTGGATGCCTTTCATTATTTCTGCCTTATCTACTGGAATTTTTGTAATTGTAACTATCCATAGTAGCAGATTAGGGAAGATTGCCTATAATAAGGGTTATATTTTTGTATGGACTCGTTTATAGAGACGCATTAACAGTGTTATCACTATTACCTCTCCTTATGGTGGTTATATGGTTTGCGAGCGATTGGCATAGGAGCCGGGGTTTTACCCTTGCGCACTCAAACGGGTTTAGAAAAAAACAAACATGTATCACTGGTCTCAAATTATCTTATAGTCATTGTTGTGTTCTTATAAAAAATTATTTCGAGTTGGGTGATTATGGTTATCTACTAATGATTGTCTTATTCGTAAGTACCGATCCGAACTAAGTGGTGGTTGAGCTATAATGCATTGTAGTTTTTCTTAAAGTGCTTGGTAAAAAATTTAAAAGTGTTGATTAGGCACGAGTTTCTTTGTTAATATGTGACTTTCCCTGACATAGTTTTTCTTGATGACTATTTATGGAATCAAGTAAGTAGGTTATAAGTGAGTCCACCAAGTCATTGATAAGTTCACTAGTAGGGT
>CM040618.1:114618459-114811145 GCA_022817965.1 Solanum lycopersicoides
GCTTTCCCCTTGATACAATGCTCACAAAACTCCAAGTTGCAAGTTTTTACTCCTTTTAGCAATCCTTGATCTGATAAAGTTTTCAAGGATTTCCCTCCAGCATGTCCCAAGCGCATATGCCACAGCTTGGTCATTTCTGCCTTCTTCTCGTCATTGGATGTTGTTGCCGCTGTCCCAATAACTGTACTACCTTGATAGTGGTACATGTTATTATTTCTTCGAATTGCCTTCATTACCACCAGTGCACCAGAGCATATTCTCATCACGCCATTATCTGCAATGACTTTGAATCCCTTTGATTCTAGGGCTCCTACAGAAATGAGATTTTTCTTCAAATCTGGTACATATCGAACATCTGGTAATGTTCTACTTAATCCATCATGGTTCCTTAATCGGATTGAACCAACACCATATGCGGTAAGAGGATTATTGTTTGCAGTGTGAATAACTCCACATTCTCCTTCTTGTAAATCAATAAACCAGTCCCGATTGGGACACATATGATAACTACAAGCTGAGTCCATCAACCATACATTAGATGATTTGGATGGATCTGTTGTAACTAGTGAGTAATCGGAGTCATCACAATCAGCCACATTTGAATCCATGACAGCCTTCCCATTATTTGGTTTGGCTTTGCTATTCAACTTTGGGCAGTCTTTCTTCCAATGCCCTTTTTCTCGGCAAAAGGCACATTCATCTTTGCTGAGTCTCGATCTTGACTTGGATCTCCCTTTCTTCGTTCTCATATGATTTTGAGAACGACCTCTCGCAACTAGTGCTTCTGCTTCTCCGCCTTTTTGTTTTTCTCTCTTTCTTTGTTCATAACTGTATAAGGCAGAACAAACTTCTTTGAGAGATACTTCATCATTCCCATGCAGTAGAGTCGTTTCAAGATGCTCGAACTCATCGGGAAGTGAACTTAACAACATTAAGGCCATATCTCCATCCGTAAAAGTCACATCCATATTCCGCAAATCTGTCGCCAACTTATTAAAGCTGGTGATATGATCATTCATTGTGCTACCAGGAATATAAGTGAAGCGTAACAGTCTTCTTTTTATGTAAAGTTTATTTTGACTGTTTTTCTTCAAGAATTTCTCCTCCAATGAATTCCATAATTTATTTGCAGATGTTTCCTTCGTGTATGGATACTTTTGTTCTCTTGCAAGGTAAGATCGAATGGTACCGCAAGCAACACGGTTGATAATCTTCCAATCTTCTTCTCCTACACCGTCTGGTTTCTTTTCTTCAATGGCAATATCTAGCCCTTGTTGAAAAAGAACATCAAGGACCTCGCCTTGCCACATTCCGAAATGTCCTGACCCGTCAAAAATTTCAACTGCAAATTTCGCATTTGACACAATTCTTGTCATAAGCGAAGATGCCAATGATGACGTATTATTGACACTTGATGTGGACTCATCATTTTTCTTGTCTTCCATTTACTACAAATACTATTTACTAGCTAACAATGCAAAGACCAAAGTAAATCTTTTTCTGATGTGGAAGTTCAGACTATGCTGCAACCACAGAGCATACTCAGATAATACCTTGGCTCTGATACCAATTGTTGCGGAAGCCAAATATATAGAGAGTGATAGAATCACAACTGCTATATCTAAATGTAGCTAATAAATAGTAAATGAGACAACAACAAAAGGAACACCAAGAATTAACGAGGTTCGGCAAACTTTTGTTTTCTTTTGCCTAGTCCTCAGACACAACCAACCAATATTTATTTCACTCCAAAAGAGTACAAGTGAAATACTACAAGAGAGAAAGAAGAACAAATGCCTTTGGAGATGAGAAGACAAGTGAGAGGTGTGTTACAAATGAATTAGGAGCTACCTATTTATAGGAGTGAATTCTTCCTATTGATGTCATCCATGACATCACAATATGTCAAAAATGTCAAGATTTACCTTGTGAAACCAATTTATGGTTCACCTAAATTTCACCTACAAAAGATGCTATCTTGACTTTGTTAGAATAGGAATAAGTATTTCTTACTTAGAATAGGAGTAGAAATAAGAATAGGAATAGGAATTCTAGTAGGAATAGGAATTCTAGTTAGTAGGAATAGGAATTCTATTTGAAAAAGGATTCCAATGTAGTGTCTATAAATAGGGTCTCAATGTAACAATTTAGATACACAATTCAATAATATTTTCTCCAATATTTCTCACATGGTATCAGAGCAATTGTGAGAAAAAAAAAAAAAAAAAAAAATTGTCGGAAAAAAAAAAAAAAAAAAAAAACTGGCCGAATTTTTTTTTTTTTTTTTTTTCGAGATTTGAATTTTCGGACGGCCAGATCTCAATAATCAAGATTTTTTTTTTTGTTGTTGTTCCCGAGATAAATTTAGCATAATGTCTTTTGGATGTGATGTTTTTGGTTCTAAAAATATAGGGATTGGAGGTTCTAGCCCTATAATCACTTCAGAACTCCTATTAGGAAGTTCAAACTATTTATCTTGGGCTTCGTCAGTTGAGTTGTGGTGCAAGGGTCAAGGTGTGCACGATCATTTAACAAACAAGACTTATGTGGTAGATGTAAAGGCAAAGACTAGTGAGGAAGATGCAAAAGTCAAAGCACATTGGGAGAAAGTAGATGCTCAATTATGTAGTCTCCTATGGCGTTCGATTGATTCCAAATTGATGCCCTTGTTTCGCCCATTCCAAACGTGTTATGCAGTTTGGGAAAAGGCACGTGCTTTATACACTAATGACATCTCTAGATTCTATGATGTGATATCTCGATTGACCAACTTAAAGAAACAAGAATCCGATATGTCTACTTACTTGGGACAGGTACAGGCAGTCATGGAGGAATTCGACACGTTGATGCCAGTAACTACGGATGTCGAAAAACAACAAGAACACAGACAAACATTGTTTCTAGTTCTTACTCTTGCTGGACTTCCTCCTGATAATGATTCTGTGCGTGATCAGATTTTAGCTAGCCCTACAGTTCCTACAATCGATGAATTATTCTCTCGTCTCCTTCGTCTTGCGGCACCTCCTAGTCACAAAGTCGTTTCATCACCCACTGTTGACTCCTCTATTCTCGCATCTCAAACCTTTGAAAAGCGTACATATCAGTCTACGGAGAATCGGCGAGGGGGAGGACGTTTTGGGAAACCTCGATCTAAGTGTAGTCATTGTCATAAGTCTGGACACACTCGTGACATATGTCATATTTTGCATGGTCCACCACCCAGTTATGATCCTCTTGTTCTAAAGGAATATAATGAGTTCCTTCGAAATCGCGCAAGTAAACAGTCATCTCCACCAATAGCATATGGTGCTCAACCTAATCAACCATCCAATAATGCTCATATTGCTCAGATAGAATATGATGAGTTCCTTCAGTATCGTGCAAATAAGCAAACGTCTCCACAAGTAGTTTCGGTTGCACAACCTGATGTGTTTGTTGCGGGTAATTCTTTTGCTTGTGTGTCGCAATCTAGTACTGTTGGAACATGGGTCGTGGACTCTGGGGCTTCTGATCATATTTCTGGTAATAAATCACTTTTATCCGATATTGTTTATTCGCAATCTCTTCCATCTATTACTTTAGCCAATGGGATCCAGACAAAACCAAAAGGGGTTGGAAAAGCCAAACCCCTATCTTCTGTCACCCTAAACTCTGTTCTTTATGTTCCTGGTTCTCCTTTTAATCTAGCATCTGTTAGTCGTTTGACGAAATCCCTACATTGTAGCATAACTTTTTTCGATGATTTTTTTCTCATACAGGACCGCAGTACGGGACAGATGATTGGAACAGGACATGAATCACAAGGCCTTTACTATCTTACCTCTTCAAAATCCTTGACAGCATGCTCCGTTACAGATTCCCCAGATCTAATTCACAAACGTTTGGGACATCCGAGTCTATCCAAACTGCAAAAGATGGTGCCTAGTTTGTCTAGTTTATCTACATTAGATTGTGAGTCGTGTCAACTTGGGAAACACACTCGTGCTACGTTTTCTCGTAGTACTGAGGGTCGTTCAGAGTCTATTTTTTCATTAGTTCATTCTGATATTTGGGGTCCTAGTAGAGTCAGTTCCACTTTAGGATTTCGTTATTTTGTTAGTTTCATTGATGATTATTCAAGATGTACTTGGGTTTTTTTAATGAAAGATCGTTCTGAGTTATTTTCTATTTTCAAAAGTTTCTTTGCTGAAATACAAAATCAGTTTGGTGTTTCTATTCGTACTTTTCGTAGTGATAATGCCTTAGAATACTTATCATCCCAATTTCAGCAATTTATGTCCCATCACGGAATCATGCACCAAACATCTTGTCCATACACTCCTCAACAAAATGGTGTCGCAGAAAGAAAGAATAGGCATCTCATAGAGACTGCTCGCACTCTCCTCATTGAATCCCATGTTCCGCTGCGTTTTTGGGGCGATGCAGTCCTTTCAGCTTGTTATTTAATTAACAGAATGCCCTCTTCGTCTATTCAGAATCAGGTTCCACATTCCATACTGTTTCCTCAGTCACATCTCTATCCTATTCCCCCTCGTGTCTTTGGGAGTACATGCTTTGTTCATAATTTAGCCCCAGGGAAAGATAAATTAGCTCCTCGTGCCCTCAAATGTGTCTTTCTTGGTTACTCTAGAGTTCAAAAAGGGTATCGTTGTTATTCACATGATCTTCATCGATACCTTATGTCCGCTGATGTTACATTTTTTGAGTCTCAACCTTACTATACATCTTCTGATCATACTGATGTATCTATGGTCTTACCCATACCTCAAGTTTTACCTGTGCCAACATTTGAGGAATCTACAGTTACGTCTACATCTCCAGTTGCAGTGCCACCACTACTAACTTATCATCGCCGTCCCACCCTAGTCCCAGATGATTCATGTCATGCGCCAGACCCTGCTCCTACTGCGGACTTGCCTCTACCTAGTCCACCGCTTGCACTTCAAAAAGGTATACGATCTACTCGAAATACTAACCCGCATTATACCTTCTTAAGTTATCATCGTCTATCATCACCCCATTATGCCTTTGTGTCGTCTTTGTCCTCTGTTTCCATTCCTAAGACTACAGGTGAAGCACTTTCTCATTCTGGATGGAGGCAGGCTATGGTTGATGAGATGTCTGCTTTACATAAGAGTGGTACTTGGGAGTTTGTTTCCCTTCCTGCAGGTAAAGCTACTGTTGGTTGTCGTTGGGTTTATGCAGTCAAAATTGGTCCAGACGGTCAGGTTGATAGACTTAAGGCTCGCCTTGTCGCCAAAGGGTATACTCAGATATTTGGGCTAGATTATAGTGACACTTTCGCTCCTGTGGCTAAAATAACATCTGTTCGTCTTTTTCTATCTATGGCTGCCGTTCGTCATTGGCCTCTTTATCAGTTGGACATAAAGAATGCTTTTCTGCATGGTGATCTTGAGGAAGAAGTCTATATGGAGCAACCACCTGGTTTTGTTGCTCAGGGGGAGTCTAGTAACCTTGTATGTCGATTGCGTAGGTCACTCTATGGTCTGAAACAGTCTCCTCGAGCTTGGTTTGGGAAGTTCAGCACAGTAATTCAGGAGTTTGGCATGACTCGTAGTGGAGCTGATCACTCTGTGTTTTATCGACATTCTGCACCAGGTCGATGTATCTATTTGGTTGTTTACGTTGATGATATTGTTATCACCGGTAATGATCAAGATGGTATCACGATTTAAAGCAACATCTTTTTAAGCACTTTCAGACTAAAGACCTTGGCAGATTGAAGTATTTTCTAGGTATTGAGGTTGCTCAGTCTAGATCAGGCATTGTTATCTCTCAACGCAAGTATGCCTTAGACATTCTTGAGGAGACAGGAATGATGGGATGTAGACCTATTGACACTCCGATGGATCCGAATGTGAAACTTCTTCCAGGACAGGGGGAGCCACTTAGTAATCCTGAAAGGTATAGACGACTTGTTGGAAAGTTGAATTATCTCACAGTGACTAGACCAGACATTTCTTTTCCCGTGAGTGTTGTAAGTCAGTTTATGACTTCCCCTTGTGATAGTCATTGGGAAGCAGTTGTTCGTATTCTTCGATATATAAAGTCAGCCCCCGGTAAAGGACTACTCTTTGAGGATCAAGGTCATGAGCATATCATTGGATATACAGACGCTGATTGGGCAGGATCACCCTCTGACAGACGTTCGACATCCGGATATTGTGTTTTAGTTGGAGGTAATTTGGTGTCGTGGAAGAGTAAGAAACAAAATGTGGTTGCTCGATCTAGTGCAGAATCAGAATATCGAGCAATGTCGACAGCAACTTGTGAGTTAGTTTGGCTCAAACAGTTACTGGGAGAACTAAAATTTGGCAAAATTGATCAGATGGAACTTGTGTGTGATAATCAAGCGGCTCTTCATATCGCATCAAATCCAGTGTTTCATGAAAGGACTAAGCACATTGAGATTGACTGTCACTTTGTCAGAGAAAAGATACTCTCCGGAGATATTGTTACAAAATTTGTGAAGTCAAATGATCAGCTTGCAGATATGTTCACCAAGTCTCTCACATGTCCTCGTATTAATTACATCTGTAACAAGCTAGGTGCATATGATTTGTATGCACCAGCTTGAGGGGGAGTGTTAGAATAGGAATAAGTATTTCTTACTTAGAATAGGAGTAGAAATAAGAATAGGAATAGGAATTCTAGTAGGAATAGGAATTCTAGTTAGTAGGAATAGGAATTCTATTTGAAAAAGGATTCCAATGTAGTGTCTATAAATAGGGTCTCAATGTAACAATTTAGATACACAATTCAATAATATTTTCTCCAATATTTCTCACAGACTTTTCTACCAATGAAGAATTATCCTCCTAACTACCATATCTTCTCATTAATTCATTTTTGAATCTTGTCAAATTTAACAATTTTAAAGGCATCATACCTCCGTGGGTACAAAATGAGTTGCTAGACCACAAGCAAGCATTTCAGCACCATCGAACCTAGCACCAGTAAGACCAGCATATTCCCCTGCCAAAGAATATAAGAAATTATATCTAGCAGTACATTCTTTTATAAATCTGAACAGTGTTAAAAGTGGAATTACCGAAGAATCCTGGAAGCCTTGAATAAAAGTAAGATGCACCTACATCAGGAAAGACTCCCAAAGCTGCTTCAGGTATAGCACAAACCTACTGGAAAAATGAACATGAGAATATGTGGATACCAATAAAATTTAAAAAGGAAAGCAAGATAGCGAGATTGAAGAATTGAATCTATTACTCAAGGAGATTCTATACCGTCTTCTCTGTTGCAACTCGAAATCTACCATGTACAGAAACACCAAGTCCACCTCCCATCACTATTCCATTAAGGATGGAAACCTTCAAGGGGAAGTTCAAATAAGATTAACGAATATATTCCTTATCACAAAAATAAAAATTACGCATAACCTAAGTTAACCTGGGGTTTACTATATGTTGCCATCACATAGTTAAGGGTGTATTCTTCACGGACATACTCAGCGCCCGGTTTCCAGTTACCTGAAAGCATAAATAAGAAAATAAATTACTACATTGTTGAAAATTTTGAGAACATCATCTGGATAGAGCATAGTTGTCATTGGATCTAATGTCGCTAAAGGCTTTAGGGACATATATAAAGAGGCGCCACGTAGGTGGGCCTAAGGTTCTCTTTTTTTATATATATATATATATATATATATATATATATATATATATATATATATATATATATATATTATGTTTTTCGAAAGTCAATTTAATTAATTCATAAAGTTTAATTAATAACATTCTTTATACGCCCTTTGTCTCGATTTACTTCTTCACTTTTTCTCTTATAGTTGTCTCTAATTACTGGTTCTATTTTGATAAATCAAGAAATGACAAAAAAAAAATCATATTATACCCTCAATTAATTATTTTGAGAAAAGGAGAACTTTTTGAAAATATTAAATTTTTAATTCATTCCGACGAAATCAACACCATTGATGAACTTTATTCCTCTGTTAATGAAGATGAACTCAACTAGAAAGTAAACTGAATTGAGAGAGAGAGAAATTGTGTTTGTATTGAATGTGAACTAAGGGAGAAAAGTTACAATATGAACCTATATATAATGCTACTAACAGAATGTAAACTCACTAACAACTTTTACTTCTAACAACTTAATGCTAACTAATTTTACTGTACAAAACTAACTAATGAAAACTGTACATAACAAAATTAACTAACTGACTTTACACCTCATATTCTCATCACCCCCCCCCCCCTCAAGTTGGAGGTGATGTAATTACAGACAACTTGTGTAATAGAGAAGTATGTTTAACCCCAGTCAAGGCCTTGGTGAAAATATCTGTCAATTATGAATCAGTGGATATATGGTGGAGTGTGATTAAACCTTGTTGAAGTTTAGTTCTTACAAAATGGCAGTCAATTTAAATATGTTTTGTCCGTTCATGAAAAACTGGATTCTTGGCCATGTTTAATGTTATAAAGTGTATATGCAAGATACTATGGTACAATAATTATTCTAACTCTCGAATAATAATAATAATAATTTTTGAATTAACATAGATACATGTGTGAAAAGAGTGTTTGGTCCGGAAGAGCAATCCAAGTCTATCATATTAAACATCTTCATATCGAGCATTAGTTTTTCTTGCACAAAATCATTAGTGAGGACTGAACCTTGATCAACTTATGACTTTTAGGTTATCAGTGTTAACAAGAAACATGTAGAACATAATATATCATGAGATTTATTCAATAACAACAAACTGTCACAAAGATATTGGAATGTTCCCTACTTCTCAGAAGTATAGAGAAATGACATTAACATAAATTAAACATAAATATCTTTAATTAACTGTACTGGAAAGTGCAGCATGTTGTTGTCATTTCCTTCTCAAAGATATGACAATGTTGAAGAAGTTTCCTTTTTTAACCAACAAATGAGAAGCCAAATGGTAGACACATCTCTCAAATAAATAATCAACAGTGGAATCTCCTCGTTCAAAATGGCTAACAAGCATTTGTTCAAAAGCAGCTCTCATGGTTCTTGCTATATGTTTACCACTCTTATACGCATCGAAACAAATATCATCATTGTCCCTCTCATCCCAGTTCACTTTGAAACACTTAATGGTATCAACATCAAATGAACCTTCCATTTCAACAATTTTTTCAACTTCATCCTTGTATGGTGTGTAAAAGGGAAGATTAAAGGAGTCTAGTTTTGCCTGTTCAATAAATCCCTGCATTATCATTTATGGATCAGTATACAAAAGTTAGAACTCTCTAACGATTCACATGAAAAAAAACAAGAAGTTAGATGAAGTGTACCTCATGTATTAAATCAATGAGTGAGTTTGATAGAAGATTTAGCAAGGCAGATTGAGTTCCATAGGGATCAGGAATGCTCCTTTCCATAAATGTTAAAACCATATGTCCACCACTTACTATCTCCTCGGAGCGTAATTGCAGAAACCTTGAGAAATCCTTGTCAAATTGCTTCATATATGCTTCAATTACATGAGGAGGACTTGTCCTTGTTATGTACATTGCTGTTATTGTTCTCAATCTTTTCAGGAGCCTACATGTTTCAGTTTGTAAAATGTTTAGTGTATCTAAATAAATAAAACAAAAGTACAACAAGATACCTGAGAAAGCCAATGAAGACTATAAGATGAGTGAACCAAGTGCAAGCTTTTGCTAGGAAATAGCTGCCGCTCATAAAAGGAACCTGGAACGCCTGATATGAAACGATTTGCTTCATCTTCTTTGAGATTCCGATAGAAGGATGGAATCGATTTGAAAATAGTGTTGAAGTCATTATCAGGGAGATCATTCAGATAAACTTGAAACTCTGGCATTTTGAAACTCTTTTCGTTGCATAAAACTTGTACAATGTTTATGATATTTGATATCGTGAAGAGTGTGTTTGGTCCAGAAGAGCAACCCAAGTCTGCCATATTAAAACATGATTTCGGAAACTCACCAATATTCTTGATGGCATCTTCTAAAACAGGTTTTGCCTCTTCTATTATCTTTCTCTGCCAAATAGAGTATTGATTACTTACTTAGTTGGTAGTATAACATTTGATTGGACGGAAATGTGTAAATGTAAGCAAGCTCAAACAAGCGGAGTTTGATTCATATATACCTGAAGAGTCGAGTTGGTTGTATAACTGCATTCTCCATTTCCTGCATTCATACGCACAAGTAATTTTTCCCCTCCCATTATTACTTCTGTTACCTATTTTTATTTTTATTTTTATTTATGCAGTCGCATTGCATGATATTTATAGTAAATAATCATGAGTTTCGTATTAGGTAAAAGTTGTGTTTTTACCTAATGTATTAATTAAAAGTTGCATGATTTACCTAAGTTATACTAATTTTTGAATAATAATTAGGCATATACTTGAACTTGTATGTTGGTATGCTCTAAGTTAAGGAAAGTTGGCCAGCAATATCATGAAAGAATATTTGTCCATTCACCAAAAAGAGTACTTGTATCAGCTTTGGATCGATGATTCGATGAGATGAGTATAAAGATGGCAGAGCGATGACGTGGAGCAAGCCGGCTTATTGCCTTTACTCCTACTACTTGGGCTAGTTTACAATACTTACATTACAATGAATTCTTTGAGTTACGTTGGCCAAACAAGTGTATCTACATCTCAAATCTCAACCTTAGCTTTTGGAAAATGTAACTATTCTTATCATATTATTTCACCATTTGATAGCGACAAATGCTTGTCTATTTTGTTAAATCAAAAAAAGAAAAAAGAATGTAACATATTATACTCTTAATTAATTATTTTTTTTAAAAAGCAACTTCTTGAAAATTTTAAATTTTTAATTCATCAGTTTCATAATTAATAGGAATAAAATAGTAAACTCATTATGTCAATCATTGTTGTTTTCATAAGTGTGTCAATTTCGGGTTCACTAAAATACTATGATCCTTAGCATACTTTGCAGCCTTCTTATTATCCACTGTAATGTTTAAAAGTGGACAAGTAATTAGGAATAGGGGAATAGTATAATATTGCAATAAATTCAATAACATAAAATATTTCAAAATTTAAAGTAAAAAGAAATATTTTTCCTGTTAAAATAGTGAATTAGTGATGGTGAGAAACTATTTTTCGTCAACTACTTTATCCCCCAACTTTTCTCAACTTAGGTTGATTTGTGCAAATTATTTTTGGATGTCTATATCTGTTTATTTTCCTTTTTCTTTTTGGTATAATTTACCTATATCTCATAATCTTAAAGGAGTTGATTATATTATTTTCCTACTCTTTCAAATTACAAAATTCCTTAAAATATATAGATTTCGAATATATCACTGGACTTGAGGATATATCAACAGACATTCGAATATATCGGAGAGGGATGTATCCGAGAGAGATATGGATGTATCAGGGAAGGGATATTGGCGTATCAGAGTGGTGACAGGTTATCCAAATACAGAGGAGAGATGTATCAGAGAAGTGAGGAATGTATCAACGAGAGAAGAGTGATGAGATATTTGGTTTTTTTAAAACATATTGTAGGAAATTTTATAGATTATGGTAAATAAGATGTGTATTTAGGTTATTTTAAAAAAAAAATGTGGCTATGGGCTGAGACATGTTATTGCTCAAAATAATGAAGGAAAAATTACATCAATTGATACATTTTAATAAATAATTACTGATTTTAGCAATATTTTTCATTCATTACCATTTATAGCAATACTATGTTAAATCTGCAATATGTATTAAAAGTGAATTATGTATGCAATATATATGAATTATATATGAATTATAATTATTTTTAAAAATATATTATGTTTGTTTGGTAAAAATTTGACACATTGTATTATAAGTGTATTAAAATATGTGATAAATGAATTATCTATCATTAAAATTTGAATTATATGTGAATAAAAAATTGTTCTATGTAATATGAATTAAAATTGTATATTAAATGAATTAAAAGTGATCAAGTGAAAAAGAAATATTACTGCTATAAATGGTAAATATTTTTTTATTATAGTATATTTATGTAAGTTTCCCAATAATGAAAGCCCAAAATTCAGCCCAAGTATAAAGGTTGGGCCTGGACATCTCATTCCTAATGTAACAAGCCATACGTATACCTTGGCCCAACTTAATTAATTACTTTCTCAACAATTTTAAACAAAGAGAAAATCAATTACATTAATTAAATAAAAGTATTATTGTACTAATTTCATATTCTTATCATTTAATTGCATAATTTGCCCTTCAAATAGGATAGCTTTTAATTTTTTTCTCCTTACAAATCAAACTTAGACCTAGTACGGCATAAGTTCTTTTAAAAAAATTGATTATAAAAAGGAGTGATAGTCATCTTGCACATGAAGAATGAGTCTAAATAATTTGAAAATTAACTAGTAACATTTTTTATTTTAATTTGTAATATGTATATAATATATATAAATAATGGAGACAAATGACCTAGTACTTTTAACTTTCTGTGAAGCAGTAAAATTAAATGATGATAGTTAAATAATGACTTAACATGTTTTTTTCACTTAAATAAAAGGACTAGAAATAGTAATACTCGTGCATTATAAGAGAAATAATATTTAGTAATATCTTATCTTATCTTCGAAATAATATTTTTTTCCTCTTCCTTAACATGTACTAAAAAACACATACCTTTCTATCTTATTCTATTTTAAAATATATATATTTTATATGGCAAACAGTAATATGTATGAGAGAGAAAATTTATTTGATTATTAAACGAAAAAATATTTTAAATCATAGCCCATTGGGTGAAAATAGCTCTTTTACCAATAGCAACTAAGATAACAAAAATAAATAAATGTACTTTTGTCGAAGTGTTAATAATTTAAAATGATCACTAACAATAACATAAGATTCTATAGTTTTTAATCAAAGGTTTAGTAATATCTCATCAACAAATGATTGTTGGAACAATCATGCCAAGACCTAGGTACTTCAATCATATCAATTCTTCTTAATTAAGACAATATTATTTAAACTCAAAGTATTTCTAATTTTTTAATTTTGTAGGTGTTTGTTTCCTTAATAACTTACCCCTTTTGTCCTATTATTTTTTTTAAAAAAAACTATTTTTTTCTCAATAGAAGTAGTATTATATATATGAGTAAATATAATTATTTGATAAGTGTCTAATTAAAATTTTATAATGTGAGTAGTTAACTATTATTTGAATAATTTAAAATTCTAAAAGTAGTATTATAAAATATAAATAGTGAAATGATGTCAAACCTCTTTGGTGAGATGGATCATTATCTGTTAATTAATTTTTAAACCGAAAATTATTTATTATCTAATATGTTGGTGTGCCTTGTTGTACCAAAAACATTTATTTATATAGGTGACTATATTTGTTGGGGGAGAATATAGTACATGGAAGTCTAATCCTTATTAGTAAGGTTAAATAATTTGTGTAATTGTTTGGAAGTCTAATCCTGATTAATATACTTTAATAATTTGCAATTGTTTAATAATCACAAACCCAAGGTCCACTGCCAGCTGGTTTATGAATTGTCATCATATTGAAAGAATAAAAAAACCTTGGACTTGCTTGAAATCAGCATAAAAAAAGTTTGGTGGAACCAATTTGTATTTACACAAATCTTTGAAGATTAAAATAAGATTAGAATAATGTTTAGGTACAAAACATGGTGGGGACCATTAAAATATTGTGGTGAAATAATATGTATTTCTTTATCGTTAATCAAATATTCTCAGATTTAGTTCTGAGATATGAAGTTGGCGTAAATACTTTATTCTTTATCTTTAATTAAAGGTTTTGTATTTGATTTTAGATATGAAATAGTCTTTGCAAAGAATTACTTTAACCTTTCAAAATGAAACTTTCTTGATGAAAATCTGAATTAATCGAGTTTCAAAATGACATGACGGAAACTAAAAAGACATGGTGGGGACCGCGGATTTAAGCAAATATTAGGGAGGACTAATAGCATATTTAGCGTCCGTAGACAGAGTCTGATTGGTTGATTGAGATAACCAAGAAAAGTTGTTTAATTTATTTAATCATAAAAGTTGTTTAATTAATTAATACCAAAACACGACAAATTTGCATTAAGTCATTAGGACCCCATTAATTAGAGCACTTACTTGGGAGGATGAAAAGGACTGTGACGACTTTGAAGTTTTCTATGGAGTAATTTTAATTAAGTAGATAAATCATATACTTACAACAAATTTTAAGTTTCTAAATTGTATAATCATTTTTTTCTCATATTGGTTGCTCATAATCATAATATTAGAAGCCATAATTCATTTCAGCAAGTCACGGTAAGAATTTCAATATTTATTATGGTTTTTCTTTTATGAATGTAATGACAAATAAAAGAGAAAAAGATCGGAAATATATTTAAATTTTAATCAAAATTATTGTTATAATGTCGAACTTTGGAAAAAAAAAAATTCCTCTCCGATATTTGAATAGTGTTTTTTTTAACGATATATATGTATCCACGTGGATATCATAAATATGCATCATTATAAATATTGTATCCACATGAGCACATATATACCTTTAAAATATATTATTAAATAGTGTAAGGGTAAAAGGTTCTCCATAAAATTTGGTATCACAACAACAATTTCGACCAAAGTTGGATTATTTTTCAGACCCTTTTCTCCAAATAAAAAGGATACGAGGGAGTGAATTTTCAGAAGTTAAATACTAGAATGTAATGTATTTCATATTAATTGAATTCTAAGATCAGACTTGGATCACTCTTCACATGTATATATGCCAAATCCTATGATTTATAATTCGTGTATATGTGTTAAGGTTCATTCCTAAGTGAAGAAAGTGTATCGAATGTGGTTTAGGGGTCATAAAGAATCTCTAGTACTAAGTTAAGTTCAAAGTCTTCCTACCGGCTAATTATTTATAATTTGTTAATGCAAAGTGAGGCGGAAATAATGGCAGGGGAAAATTACTTTTAATTTGCATATGACACAAAGATCTAACGTGGTTCGGTCAACCCACCTACATCCACAAAGGAGATGAGCTATCTACTATATAAATATGATAGTACGACATATAAAGAGAAATAACATCAACCAATTCACTCGAAATACAAGGAGGTTATCACTTGTGTCCCACAAATTCTTCCCCCTAAACAAAACTCTCAAAGCCCCTAGCCTAAGACTACATTGTGAATGCTAACTAAGTTAGAAGGAAGTTAGGAACAACCCTCTATTTATAGAGTTATAAACATTTTTCTACGAGAAAAAGACTAGCCAAATATCTAGAATTTATGTTTATTTTATGGTAAGAATCTTATGGCAAGTATGGAAATACCCAACATGAATAGAAAATTTAGTGGTAACAATAATGCGTATAGCAAGTTGTGACATCTTCACTTTATTAATTATTGGGTCTTCATAATGATGTAGTGATGAGAGAGCAACAAGCTGTAGAGAGTCTTGCAACATCTTGAGGAGTCAATTTTAAAGCTTGGCAATTGCATATGGAGTCAAGTTTGATCTTGGAGGCAGCTTTAAGTCTTCCCAATCTTCATCGTCTATCTTGGAGAAGTAACGATCAACATCATCTTCGCTAATTAGTTCCAGTTTGGAGGGCTCCCACTGTAAAAAGACGAGCACAATTAAGAATGAATCAAGCTTAATTTTGATATCTAAATTGATCAGGATTATTCATGATCAAATGAACGTAACGTACCTTAGGATTTCTGTCCTTGTCAATGAGTATGGCTCTGCATCCCTATAGTAAAACTCAAGTTGTCATGAGTTTTGTAATGCAGTAAAATGGGTGGCTGAAAGGTTTGCAGATTCTACCTCGAAAAAATCCTTGCTGAATTCTCCCCTAAACAAATGACAAACCATTCTATACTCTCGAATAAGGCAACTACCAACATCTTGCAGCCTCCCTTCTCTTATCTGAAACAGAAAAAATGGAACTAATATGAACAATCTACAGATACTCAACAACTCCAATGAAAATGTTCGCCAAATCAAGGAGTAATGATTGACTTACTGATCTCAATGTAATTTTAAGACTTATCGGGGATGCTTTCTTCATTGATTGGATGGTCGAAGAGATCCAGTCGTCCTTGTTGTTCAAAGCCTCATTTTCCTGTTGACAATTCATGCCAAGTTCACATCACATAACCGCAGAAAACAAAAGAATGCATCCATCTCTCAAACTTACAAGAGAAGATATGATTTCTTCGATAGTTATTCGAGAGAAACAGCGATCAATAATCTTCATCCTACATACATAAAATTGCAGAACTGAAACTTCTAATGGCCATACACAAAGTAGAGCAAACATATATAGTCTTGCGAGAACAGGAAGAGAAGTAACACAAAAGCAAAATCACTAATAAGAAAGAGCACAGATCATTTCTGTGATATGTCATCATCAATATTATGCTCTTTAATAAGTTCAAAGAAAAAAATCCTCTTATAGGACCTGGAACTTTGTTTAGAAGGTAAGCTTCCAATAAATCAGCACGACAACAAACATCATAACAGAGATATTGAATGAACTCACTTGTTATAAGGACTTTCTGCTTTCA
Organism: Solanum lycopersicoides; assembly: GCA_022817965.1. Lineage (NCBI taxonomy): Eukaryota > Viridiplantae > Streptophyta > Magnoliopsida > Solanales > Solanaceae > Solanum > Solanum lycopersicoides. Next base: position 114,635,059 of record CM040618.1, read on the forward strand.
ACTTCGGTATGTTAGAGAAGTGACTAATGATGGCAGAAATAACATCTGGATCACTTGTATTGACTTTAGCTAATTCTTGTTCTAAAAATGGCAATCTCTGTGAAGAGAAGGAAGATCAGAAAGTTTAGATAAATGTTATGCAACCTGAGTGGAGATGTATATCAAGATATACAAATCAATTATAGAGGCAACTACAAACATTCTGGATATTTTAAAGGCATCATACCTCCGAGGGTACAAAATGAGTTGCTAGACCACAAGCAAGCATTTCAGCACCATCGAACCTAGCACCAGTAAGACCAGCATATTCCCCTGCCAAAGAATATAAGAAATTATATCTAGCAGTACACTCTTTTATAAATCTGAACAGTGTTAAAAGTGGAATTACCGAAGAATCCTGGAAGCCTTGAATAAAAGTAAGATGCACCTACATCAGGAAAGACTCCCAAAGCTGCTTCAGGTATAGCACAAACCTACTGGAAAAATGAACATGAGAATATGTGGATACCAATAAAATTTAAAAAGGAAAGCAAGATGGCTAGATTGAAGAATTGAATCTATTACTCAAGGAGATGCTATACCGTCTTCTCTGTTGCGACTCGAAATCTACCATGCACAGAAACACCAAGTCCACCTCCCATCACTATTCCATTAAGGATGGAAACCTTCAAGGGGAAGTCCAAATAAGATTAATGAATATATTCCTTATCACAAAAATAAAAATTATGCATAACCTAAGTTAACCTGGGGTTTACTATATGTTGCCATCACATAGTTAAGGGTGTATTCTTCACGGAAAAAATCAGCACCGAGTTTCCAGTTACCTGAAAGCATAAATAACAAAAAAAAAAAAAACAGATTGAATATGTGCAAACTTTTTCAGTGTGTCACCATTCGACACGCATATCTTAGATGTGATTTAAGACTGTTCTGTAACGGCTATACTTCAACGTGCACTACTTTCTCTGTCTTCTGTTTCATCTACAAATTAGCAGTGTAAGACTGTAAGCTTTCAAACGATGGTCAATTCAAGAAAGAAGGGGGGATACTGTCAGTATATTCTACAATATGACAAGACTTGTCATACCGTCTCGGAGAATAATCCATCATATCCCATAAATACAGTTGAGTGTTCGGCATTTAACTGGAGGACAATTATTTACTCGTTAAGAGTTATTAGTTATTGTATCCTACATAGCTTCAGGCTTCTATATAAGGAGCCACTTTGGTACATTGTTGAACATCAGTACAGAAGAAATTCCTTCTTGTTCATAGGGTGCCAAAATCAGAGCCAAGGAGAAAAAATATAGAAGTTCAGATCATTTTGGTATCAGAAAAGTTTTTTCCCATCAAAGTTAGTGTTCACTTGGTGCCTCAATAGATGAGTTGATTAAGTCATCAAATTAGTCAACTGATTCACAAGTAGTTCCATATCCACGAGACAAACACATAAGTCAACACGAAAATCAGAACCTATGTCAGACACACTTTGAGCGCCACCGCAAACAATTACTCACTATTGTGGAAGCCCACACATCAGATTTTATCCAGTCTGTTTCATGCCAACACCAGGTTATCTGCCAAGACAGGTCTAGTCAATTACTATGCCAATAATTTTGTCACGGCTATCTCATAAGTTCAAGCAGCAGTATAAACATGCAATGTCACCACACATGTCCATATCTTTCAGTTGTGGTTTCTAGAGCTGTATATGACACATTCCTCAAATTCAAGGTGGTCAAGTATTTGCTATTATATCTGTTGCACATTCCAACAACTATTACTTGTCTTACTCACTCTTTGTTTTTACACCCTCAATCCTTGATTGAAGAGTCAGTAGGAAAAATCTTAACATATTACGGAAGAAAATTTTCACCTTCACGGATCCAGTTAAAAAAATCATCTATAAATACTGAAGATTGTCTTTACCAAGCTATGAAAATTTAGCAGACAACCCACCTTGGCGAACATTATGAACAACAGCTGTAACGTCACCACCAGCACAGAAAGCCCTTCCATTTCCCTGGAAATATAATAACAAGAAAAGGAGTAACATTCCATGACTGATGTTAAGATATTTTTTACTGGTACAAGGTCACATGTAGAACTGTGCGACCTACCAGCAAAGCTTGTGAAAGAGAATTAAAACATAAACTCAATACAAGAAGTGAAACCAATACTTTTCCTTTCAGCTGTTCTACTAATTAAGGGTATCCAATAAGCTTCTTAAGCTGATTTTAGATCTTATTTCACTCAAGCTCCAAAGATTTACAGGCAAATATAACCTGAGCCATGAGGATGAGCTTTCTTCACTGTGTCGAGAGAAGAGTCGAGGAACAGGCTGAAGTTCATTGAAACCAGCTAAGTTAGATACTTACACGGAGCGGGTCCCATTGATACCAAATATAAAACAGCATACATCACTCTTTGGCTAGCCCTCAAGTGTTATTAGTGCCCTCTAGGAGGCTTTATAGCTTTTGATTGGGTGTAGCCAGAATACCATTCTCTTTTTCTTTTTGAAACTGTCAGAATACCATTTTCTTTAATAAGGTTAACCAGAAAAATACCTTGTACTTTTATAAGGTTAACCAGAACACCATTAGCCTCCCCCCAACCCAACCTCCTCTGACAAATATGATATTTTTATTTCCATTAACTCCCGACTTTATGAATCTTCCAGCTCAAGTTACAATGACCAAGAACTACAAGAAACACAATCACAGATTGATGCATTACAAAATTCAATGAAGAAACAAAATATGAGAGTTCACAATTTGAACAGCGCAACTCAAAAATCAATGCAAACTGCCTGCCAGCAGGTATCAGTTGTTTGTAAAAAAAATCATATGAAAAATACAAGATAACCACTGTTAAGCTATCAAGGCGAGTTCAATATCACAGATGATCCTCCACTAGTGAGCATACCTTCAATATTATCATCTTCACATTTGAATCTCCTTCACTGGCATGGAAAAGTTCCAACAGTCGAGATATCTGCATAAATAAATAAGTTCAAGAGTACACTCCTCACTTATAACACATCTTCACACTTCAATCCATTTCATCAGGTGATCAGCAATTTACATCAATATAACACGATTATTGCATGATTTAGAAGACTAAATGCTCACCAAGTTAATATAATTAACCTCTTCTGGATGATTGCATGAGAAAATAGTATAACACAAATCCATATCAAATTGGTCTTCATAGCAACCAACATAAAGATGCGAAGCTAGGCCATCACAAAATTCACATTCTCCTGTATTTAACAAAGTCATGACAGTACTTGATATCCAATATTTCCAAGGAAAAGGTGCAAGGCTAGGCCTTTTCCTATCATAAAAGCGAGGTGCAAGTCGTAAGACATAGAGCACAAGTCCTTGAACCTTTGTATCTACGTATATTTCCCGTAAAAAATTCCATTTTTAGATCGTAGGAGCGGTGAAATTAACAACAATACGAAGTAAGTACACATTAGAGTAAATAAAATTAGTAGACAAATTTATCTCTGTCTTGAGGAAGATCAAAAATAGCAACAGTAAATTCTGTATCTAAAGAATTTGACCTTTTTGTTTTCTGATCCTTTCTTTTTTTATGACAGGTAGAGGCTGCGGAGAAGTCCTTGCAGAAGCGGACTCCTCCAGCTTCCTCAGACTCCATCGAAAAGCGACTCCAGACGGAAGGAACGACTCTGCCAACAAGATGACTCATTATGCATGTGCATAGATTCAGGCAGTTGAACAAAGTCACGATAAAGAACAATTATCCACTTCACAGAATAGGAGATAGTAGTATATTTTCACAAAAAATGTAGCATCTAATAATGAATTTTTGGTTATACTCAAAAAAAATTACATCTCTACTTTGATATACTGGAAAAGTGATCATGAAAAGAAAGCAACTCAAATCTTGATTTTATTTTCCTTTCACCATTAATTAAGGTGCGAAAGGCGAGCATGGATGCCTAACTCCTAGCTAATGTTCATGGGATGTCCAAGCTGAAGCCAAAAATTTGAGCTTTCCTTGGAAGCACTAAGGGAAATTCACCGTTCCTCCTAACTTAAAGTGCACCCCATATGCCTCATCAACCTTCAACAGTAGTTAGTACTCCATATACTCCAAAGAATAAGCATAGGTTTAGAACTACTCATGCATGATAAATTAAAAATCAGTTTTGCAAAGGAATTTCCAGTTCAACATAGACAATGCCAAAAAAGAGTTATGAATTTCACGGACCCACATGGAGCAAAATGACTTAAAGGAAGGGGAGGAAACCAGTATATACATAAAGATGAACACATAGTTGGAATATATCTCCAGTTAACAAAAAGAGTAAGGACATTCTGAGTAGAGCATTATCATATACATATACGGTATAGTGACATACAGAATGAAATATAACAAAGAGTTCACACAAGTAAATTGATGTTCTTTTGTATAATTTTCTACGATGGAGTGTTTGGACTGAATTGCGCACACCTCAATTATTCCAAGGAAACTGATGTTCACCCTACTAGTGAACTTATAATGACTTGTGGGAATCACTTATAACTACTTACTTGAGTTCCATAATAGTCATCAAGAAACTATGTCAGGAAAGTCACATATTAACAAAGAAACTCGGTGCAAATCACACTTTAATTAACAAGACTAAGACAACAAAAACTACAATAGCATTACGCTCAACCACAAATTAGTTCGGATCGTACTTAATGAAAAGACAATCATTAAAAGTAGATAAACAATAATCAACAACTCGAAATAATTTTTTATAAGAAACACAAACAATAGACTATAAGATATTTGAGAACAGTGATACATGTTTGTTTTTTTCTACCGTTTGAGTGCGCACAGGGTAAAACCCCGCTCCTATGCAATAGCTCGCAAACCATATAACCACATAGGAGAGGTAATAGTGATACATGTTATGCGTCTCTATAAACGAGTCCATACAAAATATAACACTTATTATAGGAATCCTTCCCCTAATCTCTACTATGGATAGTTACATTACAAAATTCAAGTAGATAAGGCAGAAAATAATGAAAGGCATCCAAAATTTGGGGCTTTATAACAAGAAGAAAAATGAAAAAATATATTAGTAATATGATAAGTTGTCATACCATTGGAAAAGAAAGTGCATTCAACTGCTTAGGCCTATTTAATATGATTGTTCTTACACTTGCTCTCTCCTCCACCAAAACCTGAAAAACAAAAAATATTCATGAAGAAACAGCGATCACCTAAAATAACTTAGTTCGGTTGCAATTTGGAGAGGGAAAAGGAAAGAATAGATTTGGCAAAATGAAAATCATCTAACAAATTGATTAGTATAACAAGTGTAAGAGTATAAGTTGAGTGATGAGAGAAGAATAAGAGTGTACCTGATCGGTTCCGCCATTGTAAGAAGAGCTTTGAGCCATGGTGGTTTTCAGCTTTTTGGGAATTTGAACACTGACGAGCAAATTAGTGCTGCTAATTTCGTCCTTCTATTATGGCATATGAGCCCGTCTGGATTGACTCGGATCCAGCTCTTCTTTTCATTTCCTCCAAATTATTATTTTGACTAATAACAAAGATTTTTTTGATTGATAAAAGCAAATCACTAATCATAATTTACAAGATTTTTATAATTCCGTAATTTTAGAAATATAATGCTAAAGATTTTTATAATTCATTAATCTTACAAATATATTATCTTATTCATAAAAATATATGCATATAGAATCTCTTCCTACTTTATTTTTCCCTAGGATCTATCTTTTTATTTTTGGAAAAAGGGTCAAAAATATCCATCAACTTTGATTTATTGCTTAAATTTATTCTCGTCGTTAAAATAAAGTTAATTTTACCCCTCGTCGTTAAAATAAAATTAATTTTACCCCTCTTGTTACTAATTTCACCAAATTTACCCCTCATTAGACGAATTGACCCAAATTGACCCGAATTTACCTCTTTGACATATTTAATGGAGATTTGGAGAATGGGTAAATGGTATAGGAGATTTGGAAGAATGGGGTCGGGTTATTTTAAATGATCGGGTTAATGGATTAAAATAAGGAATATGTTTTATTTCTAAAATTTGGGTCAATTTGAGTCAATCCATCTAATGATGGGTAAATTTGGTGAAATTAGTAACAGGAGGGGTAAAATTAACTTTATTTTAACGGCGAGGGGTAAAATTAACTTTATTTTAACGGCGAGGGGTAAAATTAACTTTATTTTGACGGCGGGGTAAATTTAAACAATAAATTAAAGTTGGAGGGTATTTTTGACCCTTTTCCCTTTATTTTTTAGTTAATATAAAGAAGTCTGATTAACGGAGCTCCTATTCATGAATCATGATTCATTTGAGCTATTATTCTAATTATTTATATTTATATAATCATATTTTATCTCTTTTATGTAGTAATTTTTAACAAAGGAAATTTTTACAGAAAAACAATATTAATTTAGTAATGATTAATAATTTTCAACTAATTCATCAATATTTTAAAGTTTGTATTCGGCATAATAGATAAATATGATTCTTAACTTGATTTCTGTTGGGTATGTAGCAAGAATTTATGGGAAATAGAGGGAAAGAGAGGAATTCAATTTGAGTCAATCCATCTAATGATGGGTAAATTTGGTGAAATTAGTAACAGGAGGGGTAAAATTAACTTTATTTTAACGGCGAGGGGTAAAATTAACTTTATTTTGACGGCGGGGTAAATTTAAACAATAAATTAAAGTTGGAGGGTATTTTTGACCCTTTTCCCTTTATTTTTTAGTTAATATAAAGAAGTCTGATTAACGGAGCTCCTATTCATGAATCATGATTCATTTGAGCTATTATTCTAATTATTTATATTTATATAATCATATTTTATCTCTTTTATGTAGTAATTTTTAACAAAGGAAATTTTTACAGAAAAACAATATTAATTTAGTAATGATTAATAATTTTCAACTAATTCATCAATATTTTAAAGTTTGTATTCGGCATAATAGATAAATATGATTCTTAACTTGATTTCTGTTGGGTATGTAGCAAGAATTTATGGGAAATAGAGGGAAAGAGAGGAATTTGAAAAGTTGAGAACTTGAAGAGTTGGGAACTTGAAAAATCCTCTTATGCTTTAATGAAAAAAAAGGCATTTGTCCCTCATCGGTGGTAGAAAGAAAAATAGGAGAGTTTAAATACAGAAACACTCCTATTAATTGTTAAAAGGGTTGGAAAGAGGGACCCCCCTCGCGCCGTCGTGGTCGCTCGTCTCGTCTACGTCTACGGCTTTGGCTATGGCAAATGATCGAGAGATTAATTTTTGGACAAAGTTTGTTTTAATTATATATAATTAATTATTTAATTAATTAATTAAATTAAATGGCCAATATCTTTTCAATTAATTAGTTGAAAACGTTTTCAGTTTTTTAGTTGAAATTAACCGAAATATTTCAATTTTTTAGTTGATTAACCCGACGCGATTCTGATCCGCGTGACCCGTTTGAATTTAAACAACTTTTCCGTTTTATTTAAAAAATTCCCTCCATGACTGTTCTGAAAGGTTGCAACTTTCAGGAACAGTCATTACCATTTGAAAGGTTGCAAACTTTCATCAATGGTTGTGAGGATTCTGAAAGGGTTGCAACCTTTCGGAACCTATTCTTTTTGCCTATAAATACCACTCATTCTTCAGAATATTCACTTACGAATTTTCTGATCTTCTTCTTCTTCTTCTTCTTCTGCACAAATTTTTTCTTCGTGTGTTTCCTGTTGTGGATTGGTTCGCTGACAGTAAAGTTTTTGGTATCTACACTCTGCTGATTAAGATCATTTTACCCTAGGAGGTTATATTCCAAATCAAACCTCGGATACTAGAGGGGAATAATTTCCTTAAGGGGACACTGTGAGTTCAGTGGACTTGATCTTTTTCCGATTTCAAAGGTTCTTTCAGATTCTGGTATGTTCTTACAGATTTTAGTTTTTGGTTAATTAAATTTCTGTTCATCTCTCTTACTGGTTCTATGAATTTCAGTTACTTTGTGTTTCTGAACAATTTATTAGAATCAGTAATTCTGGTTTTATAACACAGTTTTGGCAACAATTTCAGCGGACAATTACATCTTTCACTTTTGAGTGTGCACACGTAGACATTTATATAAAATTGAATAAGTAGACACATGTCCTACATGACATAATACATGTAGGATGTCATGTAGGACACAAAAATGCCTTATAAGGGGTCACATAGGACGAATGTGTTCAATTGTTTAATTTTTTACTTATACATACTCAAAATTAAATTTCATAGTTACCAACTAACACCAAATTTAAGGATGATGTAAGGGGCCATAAGGACGAATGTGTGGAAGTTTTATGTTTTTCTTCTTCTGCTGGTTGATTTTGGACAATGAATTGCTTATGCGAAGAATTTATTTTTAAGCTTTTGCTTTTGAATCTTGCTACTTGCTTGGCAAGAAGGTAAATTGTGGTCATGATAAAGTTGAGTTTTTTTTTTTTTGATTTCAGTATATTTAACGTTGTGCTTGAAGCTATGTACAACAAGAATTTAAAATCTTAAAATTACATGGTGTTGCATGGATTATCACAAGAAAATTGAATAAATAATGCTATTGTGGCTTCTTTTGGGCAATCTTCAAGTTCTTTTATATATGTGCTATTTGAAATTTCTGTTAGATGTGATAGTTTTTTTTTTTTATCTTGTCTACTCTTGTTTAGCCACACATCGATTTTAAGATTTGTATCTCTGCGACTCTGTGCTGTATGTTTGCATTAGAGGCCCAACATTCACAACCAATAGAGCAATCCTTCACTGTTAAAGAGGTAGAATTTCTGATAAATGTTATGTGTGTGAATGTGCACCAAGACTTTTAGTATTAACTTACAAACCCCTTTTCTTCTGCTCTCTTGGCCACATAAACTTTTACCATGTGATAAACGTGTCTCGTGTGAAGCTCCACCTAGCCTGTCCATTGAAATGGAAATTGCTCCTCTGTTAGCACCCTTTTAGTCTACCAATAGTTTTATGCATAAAAAGTTTAACCAGAACGTTGATTAAATCAACAACTATTATTTATGTTTTTTAGTTTTGTCTGTAGTAGTTATTAGCAGTAGTTGACGACCTACCCTTCTGGCGAATAGATGTAACATCACCACCAGCACAGAAAGCCCTTCCATTTTTCCATGGAAATATTGAACCAAGAAAAGGAGTAACATGTAGATATTTGCATAATCCTAGAATATAAAATCATCACTGTGACCATCTGGATACAAATAATAAGTTAAGTGATATTATTGATATAAAATAAAATTTAGTAATGACAAATTCCTATAGTTGAGTAACCTTTTGAGATATTAACTCAGACTATAAAAGAGCACAAAAGAAAAAGGAAGTTCCTCTACTTGCTAGTCTAACAGAGTGATGTAGTGATGAGAGAGCAACAAGCTGTAGAGAGTATTGCAACATCTTCAGGAGTCAATTTTAAAGCTTGGCAATTGCATATGGAGTCAAGTTTGATCTTGGAGGCAGTTTTAAGTCTTCCCAATCTTCATCGTCTATCTTGGAGAAGTAACGATCAACATCATCTTCGCTAATTAGTTCCAGTTTGGAGGGCTCCCACTGAAAAATGACGAGCACAATTAAGAATGAGACAAGCTTAATATTGATATCTAAATTGATCAGGACTATTCATGATCAAATGAATGTAGCAAGGCACCTTAGGATTTATGTCCTTGTCAATGAGTATGGCTCTGCATCCCTGTAGTAAAACTCAACTTGTCATAGAGTTTTGTAATGTAGTAGGTTAGCATATTCTACTTGCCTCGAAAAAATCCTTGCTGAATTCTCCCCTAAACACATGACAAACCATTCTATACTCTCGAATAAGGCAACTACCAACATCTTGCAGCCTCCCTTCTCTTATCTGAAACAGAAAAACTAATATGAACAATCTACAGATACGCAACAACTCCAATGAAAATGTAGGCCAAATCAAGGAGTAGTGATTGACTTACTGATCTCAATGTAATTTTTAGACTTATCGGGGATGCTTTCTTCATTGATTGGATGGTTGAAGAGATCCAGTCATCCTTGTTGTTCAAAGCGTCATTTTCCTGTTGACAATTCATGCCAAGTTCACATCACATAACCACAGAAAACAAAAGAATGCATCCATCTCTCAAACTTACAAGAGAAGATATGATTTCTTCGATAGTTCTTCAAGAGAAACAGCGATCAATAATCTTCATCCTACATACATAAAATTGTAGAACTGAAACTTCTAATGGCCATACACAAAGTAGAGCAAACATATATAGTCTTGCGAGAACAGAAAGAAAAGTAACACAAAAGCAAAATCACTAATAAGAAAGAGCGCAGATCATTTCTGTGATATGTCATCATCAATATTATGCTCTTTAATAAGTTCAAAGAAAAAAATCCTCTTATAGGACCTGAAACTTTGTTTAGAAGGTAAGCTTCCAATAAATCAGCACGACAACAAACATCATAACAGAGATATTGAATGAACTCACTTGTTATAAGGACTTTCTGCTTTCAACTTCGGTATGTTAGAGAAGTGACTAATGATGGCAGAAATAACATCTGGATCACTTGTATTGACTTTAGCTAATTCTTGTTCTAAAAATGGCAATCTCTGTGAAGAGAAGGAAGATCAGAAAGTTTAAATAAATGTTATGCAACCTGAGTGGAGATGTATATCAAGATATACAAATCAATTATAGAAGCAACTCAAAACATTCTGGATATTTTTGTTGCGGAAGCCAAATATATAGAGAGTGATAGAATCACAACTGCTATATCTAAATGTAGCTAATAAATAGTAAATGAGACAACAACAAAAGGAACACCAAGAATTAACGAGGTTCGGCAAACTTTTGTTTTCTTTTGCCTAGTCCTCAGACACAACCAACCAATATTTATTTCACTCCAAAAGAGTACAAGTGAAATACTACAAGAGAGAAAGAAGAACAAATGCCTTTGGAGATGAGAAGACAAGTGAGAGGTGTGTTACAAATGAATTAGGAGCTACCTATTTATAGGAGTGAATTCTTCCTATTGATGTCATCCATGACATCACAATATGTCAAAAATGTCAAGATTTACCTTGTGAAACCAATTTATGGTTCACCTAAATTTCACCTACAAAAGATGATATCTTGACTTTTCTACCAATGAAGAATTATCCTCCTAACTACCATATCTTCTCATTAATTCATTTTTGAATCTTGTCAAATTTAACAAATCTCCACCTTGGCAAGATTCTCCATTTTCAACTTTCTCTCAACAACAATTTTGATTGTGTCTTCAACCATAATCTTCAATGTTCAACAATGTTGATCAAGTTCAAACAATGTTGAAACTTGACCGCAGTCACCACTTTTGTCAACATATCGGCAGGATTATCCGTAGCATGAATTTTCTGTATTATGACTCCACCATCTTCTATGATTTCTCGTATGAAATGATATCGGACGTCAATGTGCTTCGTCCTTGCATGATAAACTTGGTTCTTTGCTAATTGAATAGCACTCTGACTATCACAAAATATTGTGATTTCTTCTTGTCCAATACCAAGCTCTCTAAGCAATCCTTGAAGCCAAATTGCTTCCTTCGCAGCCTCTGTAATTGCCATGTACTCTGCCTCAGTGGTAGACAAAGCAACTGTTGACTGCAAAGTAGACTTCCAACTAACTGGTGCATTTGCAATAGTAAAAACATAACCAGTAGTTGATCTTCGTTTGTCCAAATCACCTGCATAATCTGAGTCACAATATCCAGCAAGATATTGACTATCTTTCTGCTCGAAAACCAAACCAACATCTATAGTATTATGAATATACCGTAGAATCCATTTTACAGCCTGCCAATGATCCTTTCCAGGATTGTGCATGTACCTGCTTACAACTCCAACAGCGTGTGAAATATCTGGCCTTGTGCAAACCATTGCATACATCAAGCTACCAATAGCATTCGCGTATGGTACTCTTGACATATATTCTCGTTCAGCTTCATTCTTAGGTGACATAGCATCACTAAGCTTAAAATGAGGAGCAAGCGGAGTGCTAACCGACTTCGTTTTTTCATTCATACCGAATCGGTTTAGTACTCTTTTCAAATATTCTTTCTGAGATAAATAAAGTTTCTTTGAATGTCTATCTCTTTTTATCTCCATGCCAAGAATCTTCTTTGCCTCACCCAAATCCTTCATCTCAAACTCCTTTCTCAGTTGAATCTTTAGCTTCTCAATTTCCTCTTGACTTTTAGAAGCTATCAACATATCATCAACATATAGGAGAAGATATATAAAGGAATTATCTTCAAGCTTGCGTAAATACACACAATGATCGTATTTGCTTCTTATGTACCTTTGCTGCAACATAAACTTGTCAAATCGTTTGTACCATTGTCTAGAAGATTGTTTCAATCCATACAACGATTTTTCAAGTTTGCACACCATATTTTCTTTTCCATCAACTTTGAATCCTTCTGGCTGAGTCATATAGATTTCCTCTTCCAAGTCTCCATGTAAAAAAGCAGTTTTTACATCCAACTGAACTAGTTCTAAATTCAACTGTGCTACCAAAGCCAACAAAACTCTAATGGAGGAGTGTTTCACAACTGGAGAAAATACCTCATTATAATCAATTCCCTCCTTTTGAGCATATCCTTTGGCCACCAATCTTGCTTTGTAGCGAACATCTTCTTGATTAGGAAATCCCTCTTTCTTTGCAAATATCCATTTGCACCCAATTGCTTTCTTGCCCTCTGGGAGATTGGCCAATCTCCATGTATGATTCTGATGAAGAGATTGCATTTCTTCATCCATGGCATTCCTCCACTTATCTTTTTGTGAACTTTGGACTGCGTCTTTATAAGTGGTAGGAATGTCATCGGCTGCAATTGAGTTAGCACAAGCCACCATATCTGTGAGTCGAGCAGGTTTTCTTATTGTCCTTTTTGGCTTGCTCGTTGCTATTGATTCAAGTTGTGGTTGAGGTTCTTGAGATGGAACCTCCTCTTCGACTGGCTCTCCTTCAAGAGGAAAATCTTCTGCTGTTTCCTCGTTTGATCCCTGTGTTGGGAAAATTATCTTTCCTTCAAACTCCACCTGCTTTGAAGCACCATCAATTTGTTTGGCTTCTTCAAGTGTTACCTTATTTGTCAAGGCAGATTCATCAAAGGTAACATCCCTGCTGAAAATAACTTTTCTTGTCTCTGGACACCATAAACGGTATCCTTTGACTCCAGAAGTAATTCCCATAAATAAAGCTTTCTTTGCTCTTGGGTCCAATTTTGACTCTCTTACATGATAATATGCAATTGAGCCAAATACATGTAAAGAACCATAATCTTCAGCAGGTTTTCCATACCATTTTTCAAATGGTGTCTTCCCACCAATAGCAGCAGATGGTAGACGATTAATGAGGTGGCACGCATATGTTATTGCCTTAGCCCAAAATTCTTTTCCCAAGCCAGCATTGGACAACATACACCGAACTTTCTCCAGCAAAGTTCGGTTCATGCGTTCTGCCACTCCATTCTGTTGTGGTGTATTTCTGACGGTGAAATGTCTGACGATGCCATTTTCCTCACAAATTTTCTGAAAAAGATCATTTTTGTATTCTCCACCATTGTCTGTGCGAAGACACTTGATCTTTCTGCCACTTTGAGTTTCTATCATCGCCTTCCATTTGAGAAAAATTCCCAAAACTTCATCTTTTGTTTTCATCGTATACACCCACAATCTTCGAGAAAAGTCATCAACAAAGGTTACAAAATAGTGTTTCCCACCTAATGAAGGTGTTTTGGAAGCACCCCAAACATCCGAATGAACATAATCCAAAATACCTTTAGTATTATGGATAGTTGTTCCAAATTTAACCCTTGTTTGCTTTCCCTTGATACAATGCTCACAAAACTCCAAGTTGCAAGTTTTTACTCCTTTTAGCAATCCTTGATCTGATAAAGTTTTCAAGGATTTCCCTCCAGCATGTCCCAAGCGCATATGCCACAGCTTGGTCATTTCTGCCTCCTTCTCGTCATTGGATGTTGTTGCCGCTGTCCCAATAACTGTACTACCTTGATAGTGGTACATGTTATTATTTCTTCGAATTGCCTTCATTACCACCAGTGCACCAGAGCATATTCTCATCACGCCATTATCTGCAATGACTTTGAATCCCTTTGATTCTAGGGCTCCTACAGAAATGAGATTTTTCTTCAAATCTGGTACATATCGAACATCTGTAATGTTCTACTTAATCCATCATGGTTCCTTAATCGGATTGAACCAACACCATATGCGGTAAGAGGATTATTGTTTGCAGTGTGAATAACTCCACATTCTCCTTCTTGTAAATCAATAAACCAGTCCCGATTGGGACACATATGATAACTACAAGCTGAGTCCATCAACCATACATCAGATGATTTGGATGGATCTGTTGTAACTAGTGAGTAATCGGAGTCATCACAATCAGCCACATTTGAATCCATGACAGCCTTCCCATTATTTGGTTTGGCTTTGCTATTCAACTTTGGGCAGTCTTTCTTCCAATGCCCTTTTTCTCGGCAAAAGGCACATTCATCTTTGCTGAGTCTCGATCTTGACTTGGATCTCCCTTTCTTCGTTCTCATATGATTTTGAGAACGACCTCTCGCAACCAGTGCTTCTGCTTCTCCGCCTTTTTGTTTTTCTCTCTTTCTTTGTTCATAACTGTATAAGGCAGAACAAACTTCTTTGAGAGATACTTCATCATTCCCATGCAGTAGAGTCGTTTCAAGATGCTCGAACTCATCGGGAAGTGAACTTAACAACATTAAGGCCATATCTCCATCCGTAAAAGTCACATCCATATTCCGCAAATCTGTCGCCAACTTATTAAAGCTGGTGATATGATCATTCATTGTGCTACCAGGAATATAAGTGAAGCGTAACAGTCTTCTTTTCATGTAAAGTTTATTTTGACTGTTTTTCTTCAAGAATTTCTCCTCCAATGAATTCCATAATTTATTTGCAGATGTTTCCTTCGTGTATGGATACTTTTGTTCTCTTGCAAGGTAAGATCGAATGGTACCGCAAGCAACACGGTTGATAATCTTCCAATCTTCTTCTCCTACACCGTCTGGTTTCTTTTCTTCAATGGCAATATCTAGCCCTTGTTGAAAAAGAACATCAAGGACCTCGCCTTGCCACATTCCGAAATGTCCTGACCCGTCAAAAATTTCAACTGCAAATTTCGCATTTGACACAATTCTTGTCATAAGCGAAGATGCCAATGATGACGTATTATTGACACTTGATGTGGACTCATCATTTTTCTTGTCTTCCATTTTACTACAAATACTATTTACTAGCTAACAATGCAAAGACCAAAGTAAATCTTTTTCTGATGTGGAAGTTCAGACTATGCTGCAACCACAGAGCATACTCAGATAATACCTTGGCTCTGATACCAATTGTTGCGGAAGCCAAATATATAGAGAGTGATAGAATCACAACTGCTATATCTAAATGTAGCTAATAAATAGTAAATGAGACAACAACAAAAGGAACACCAAGAATTAACGAGGTTCGGCAAACTTTTGTTTTCTTTTGCCTAGTCCTCAGACACAACCAACCAATATTTATTTCACTCCAAAAGAGTACAAGTGAAATACTACAAGAGAGAAAGAAGAACAAATGCCTTTGGAGATGAGAAGACAAGTGAGAGGTGTGTTACAAATGAATTAGGAGCTACCTATTTATAGGAGTGAATTCTTCCTATTGATGTCATCCATGACATCACAATATGTCAAAAATGTCAAGATTTACCTTGTGAAACCAATTTATGGTTCACCTAAATTTCACCTACAAAAGATGATATCTTGACTTTTCTACCAATGAAGAATTATCCTCCTAACTACCATATCTTCTCATTAATTCATTTTTGAATCTTGTCAAATTTAACAATTTTAAAGGCATCATACCTCCGTGGGTACAAAATGAGTTGCTAGACCACAAGCAAGCATTTCAGCACCATCGAACCTAGCACCAGTAAGACCAGCATATTCCCCTGCCAAAGAATATAAGAAATTATATCTAGCAGTACATTCTTTTATAAATCTGAACAGTGTTAAAAGTGGAATTACCGAAGAATCCTGGAAGCCTTGAATAAAAGTAAGATGCACCTACATCAGGAAAGACTCCCAAAGCTGCTTCAGGTATAGCACAAACCTACTGGAAAAATGAACATGAGAATATGTGGATACCAATAAAATTTAAAAAGGAAAGCAAGATGGTCTCACTTAACCATGTATCACTTCACCATGTTTAATGTTATAAAGTGTATATGCAAGATACTATGGTACAATAATTATTCTAACTCTCGAATAATAATAATAATAATTTTTGAATTAACATAGATACATGTGTGAAAAGAGTGTTTGGTCCGGAAGAGCAATCCAAGTCTATCATATTAAACATCTTCATATCGAGCATTAGTTTTTCTTGCACAAAATCATTAGTGAGGACTGAACCTTGATCAACTTATGACTTTTAGGTTATCAGTGTTAACAAGAAACATGTAGAACATAATATATCATGAGATTTATTCAATAACAACAAACTGTCACAAAGATATTGGAATGTTCCCTACTTCTCAGAAGTATAGAGAAATGACATTAACATAAATTAAACATAAATATCTTTAATTAACTGTACTGGAAAGTGCAGCATGTTGTTGTCATTTCCTTCTCAAAGATATGACAATGTTGAAGAAGTTTCCTTTTTTAACCAACAAATGAGAAGCCAAATGGTAGACACATCTCTCAAATAAATAATCAACAGTGGAATCTCCTCGTTCAAAATGGCTAACAAGCATTTGTTCAAAAGCAGCTCTCATGGTTCTTGCTATATGTTTACCACTCTTATACGCATCGAAACAAATATCATCATTGTCCCTCTCATCCCAGTTCACTTTGAAACACTTAATGGTATCAACATCAAATGAACCTTCCATTTCAACAATTTTTTCAACTTCATCCTTGTATGGTGTGTAAAAGGGAAGATTAAAGGAGTCTAGTTTTGCCTGTTCAATAAATCCCTGCATTATCATTTATGGATCAGTATACAAAAGTTAGAACTCTCTAACGATTCACATGAAAAAAAACAAGAAGTTAGATGAAGTGTACCTCATGTATTAAATCAATGAGTGAGTTTGATAGAAGATTTAGCAAGGCAGATTGAGTTCCATAGGGATCAGGAATGCTCCTTTCCATAAATGTTAAAACCATATGTCCACCACTTACTATCTCCTCGGAGCGTAATTGCAGAAACCTTGAGAAATCCTTGTCAAATTGCTTCATATATGCTTCAATTACATGAGGAGGACTTGTCCTTGTTATGTACATTGCTGTTATTGTTCTCAATCTTTTCAGGAGCCTACATGTTTCAGTTTGTAAAATGTTTAGTCTATCTAAATAAATAAAACAAAAGTACAACAAGATACCTGAGAAAGCCAATGAAGACTATAAGATGAGTGAACCAAGTGCAAGCTTTTGCTAGGAAATAGCTGCCGCTCATAAAAGGAACCTGGAACGCCTGATATGAAACGATTTGCTTCATCTTCTTTGAGATTCCGATAGAAGGATGGAATCGATTTGAAAATAGTGTTGAAGTCATTATCAGGGAGATCATTCAGATAAACTTGAAACTCTGGCATTTGGCAACTCTTTTCGTTGCATAAAACTTGTACAATCTTTATGATATTTGATATCGTGAAGAGTGTGTTTGGTCCAGAAGAGCAACCCAAGTCTGCCATATTAAAACATGATTTCGGAAACTCACCAATATTCTTGATGGCATCTTCTAAAACAGGTTTTGCCTCTTCTATTATCTTTCTCTGCCAAATAGAGTATTGATTACTTACTTAGTTGGTAGTATAACATTTGATTGGACGGAAATGTGTAAATGTAAGCAAGCTCAAACAAGCGGAGTTTGATTCATATATACCTAAAGAGTCGAGTTGGTTGCATAACTGCATTCTCCATTTCCTGCATTCATACACACAAGTAATTTTCCCCCTCCCATTATTACTTCTGTTACCTATTTTTATTTTTATTTTTATTTATGCAGTCGCATTGCATGATATTTATAGTAAATAATCATGAGTTTCGTATTAGGTAAAAGTTGTGTTTTTACCTAATGTATTAATTAAAAGTTGCATGATTTACCTAAGTTATACTAATTTTTGAATAATAATTAGGCATATACTTGAACTTGTATGTTGGTATGCTCTAAGTTAAGGAAAGTTGGCCAGCAATATCATGAAAGAATATTTGTCCATTCACCAAAAAGAGTACTTGTATCAGCTTTGGATCGATGATTCGATGAGATGAGTATAAAGATGGCAGAGCGATGACGTGGAGCAAGCCGGCTTATTGCCTTTACTCCTACTACTTGGGCTAGTTTACAATACTTACATTACAATGAATTCTTTGAGTTACGTTGGCCAAACAAGTGTATCTACATCTCAAATCTCAACCTTAGCTTTTGGAAAATGTAACTATTCTTATCATATTATTTCACCATTTGATAGCGACAAATGCTTGTCTATTTTGTTAAATCAAAAAAAGAAAAAAGAATGTAACATATTATACTCTTAATTAATTATTTTTTTTAAAAAGCAACTTCTTGAAAATTTTAAATTTTAAATTCATCAGTTTCATAATTAATAGGAATAAAATAGTAAATTCATTATGTCAATCATTGTTGTTTTCATAAGTGTGTCAATTTCGGGTTCACTAAAATACTATGATCCTTAGCATACTTTGCAGCCTTCTTATTATCCACTGTAATGTTTAAAAGTGGACAAGTAATTAGGAATAGGGGAATAGAATAATATTGCAATAAATTCAATAACATAAAATATTTCAAAATTTAAAGTAAAAAGAAATATTTTTCCTGTTAAAATAGTGAATTAGTGATGGTGAGAAACTATTTTTCGTCAACTACTTTATCCCCCAACTTTTCTCAACTTAGGTTGATTTGTGCAAATTATTTTTGGATGTCTATATCTGTTTATTTCCCTTTTTCTTTTTGGTATAATTTACATATATCTCATAATCTTAAAGGAGTTGATTATATTATTTTCCTACTCTTTCAAATTACAAAATTCCTTAAAATATATAGATTTCGAATATATCACTGGACTTGAGGATATATCAACAGACATTCGAATATATCGGAGAGGGATGTATCCGAGAGAGATATGGATGTATCACGGAAGGGATATTGGCGTATCAGAGTGGTGACAGGTTATCCAAATACAGAGGAGAGATGTATCAGAGAAGTGAGGAATGTATCAACGAGAGAAGAGTGATGTATCCGGAGGAGATATTTGGTTTTTTTAAAACATATTGTAGGAAATTTTATAGATTATGGTAAATAAGATGTGTATTTAGGTAATTTTTTTAAAAAAAAATGTGGCTATGGGCTGAGACATGTTATTGCTCAAAATAATGAAAGCCCAAAATTCAGCCCAAGTATAAAGGTTGGGCCTGGACATCTCATTCCTAATGTAACAAGCCATACGTATACCTTGGCCCAACTTAATTAATTACTTTCTCAACAATTTTAAACAAAGAGAAAATCAATTACATTAATTAAATAAAAGTATTATTGTACTAATTTCATATTCTTATCATTTAATTGCATAATTTGCCCTTCAAATAGGATAGCTTTTAATTTTTTTCTCCTTACAAATCAAACTTAGACCTAGTACGGCATAAGTTCTTTTAAAAAAATTGATTATAAAAAGGAGTGATAGTCATCTTGCACATGAAAATGAGTCTAAATAATTTGAAAATTAACTAGTAACATTTTTTATTTTAATTTGTAATATGTATATAATATATATAAATAATGGAGACAAATGACCTAGTACTTTTAACTTTCTGTGAAGCAGTAAAATTAAATGATGATAGTTAAATAATGACTTAACATGTTTTTTTCACTTAAATAAAAGGACTAGAAATAGTAATACTCGTGCATTATAAGAGAAATAATATTTAGTAATATCTTATCTTATCTTCGAAATAATATTTTTTTCCTCTTCCTTAACATGTACTAAAAAACACATACCTTTCTATCTTATTCTATTTTAAAATATATATATTTTATATGCCAAACAGTAATATGTATGAGAGAGAAAATTTATTTGATTATTAAACGAAAAAATATTTTAAATCATAGCCCATTGGGTGAAAATAGCTCTTTTACCAATAGCAACTAAGATAACAAAAATAAATAAAGTACTTTTGTCGAAGTGTTAATAATTTAAAATGATCACTAACAATAACATAAGATTCTATAGTTTTTAATCAAAGGTTTAGTAATATCTCATCAACAAATGATTGTTGGAACAATCATGCCAAGACCTATGTACTTCAATCATATCAATTCTTCTTAATTAAGACAATATTATTTAAACTCAAAGTATTTCTAATTTTTTAATTTTGTAGGTGTTTGTTTCCTTAATAACTTACCCCTTTTGTCCTATTATTTTTTTAAAAAAAAACTATTTTTTTCTCAATAGAAGTAGTATTATATATATGAGTAAATATAATTATTTGATAAGTGTCTAATTAAAATTTTATAATGTGAGTAGTTAACTATTATTTGAATAATTTAAAATTCTAAAAGTAGTATTATAAAATATAAATAGTGAAATGATGTCAAACCTCTTTGGTGAGATGGATCATTATCTGTTAATTAATTTTTAAACCGAAAATTATTTATTATCTAATATGTTGATGCCAAAAACATTTATTTATATAGGTGACTATATTTGTTGGGGGAGAATATAGTACATGGAAGTCTAATCCTTATTAGTAAGGTTAAATAATTTGTGTAATTGTTTGGAAGTCTAATCCTGATTAATATACTTTAATAATTTGCAATTGTTTAATAATCACAAACCCAAGGTCCACTGCCAGCTGGTTTATGAATTGTCATCATATTGAAAGAATAAAAAAACCTTGGACTTGCTTGAAATCAGCATAAAAAAAGTTTGGTGGAACCAATTTGTATTTACACAAATCTTTGAAGATTAAAATAAGATTAGAATAATGTTTAGGTACAAAACATGGTGGGGACCATTAAAATATTGTGGTGAAATAATATGTATTTCTTTATCGTTAATCAAATATTCTCAGATTTAGTTCTGAGATATGAAGTTGGCTTAGATAGTAAATACTTTATTTTTTATCCTTAATTAGAGGTTTTGTATTTGAATTCATATATGAAATAGTCTTTGCAAAGAATCACTTTAACCTTTTAAAATGAAACTTTCTTGATGAAAATCTGAATTAATCGAGTTTCAAAATGATACGACGGAAACTAAAAAGACATGGTGGGGACCGCGGATTTAAGCAAATATTAGGGAGGACTAATAGCATATTTAGCGTCCGTAGACAGAGTCTGATTGGTTGATTGAGATAACCAAGAAAAGTTGTTTAATTTATTTAATCATAAAAGTTGTTTAATTAATTAATACCAAAACACGACAAATTTGCATTAAGTCATTAGGACCCCATTAATTAGAGCACTTACTTGGGAGGATGAAAAGGACTGTGACGACTTTGAAGTTTTCTATGGAGTAATTTTAATTAAGTAGATAAATCATATACTTACAACAAATTTTAAGTTTCTAAATTGTATAATCATTTTTTTCTCATATTGGTTGCTCATAATCATAATATTAGAAGCCATAATTCATTTCAGCAAGTCACGGTAAGAATTTCAATATTTATTATGGTTTTTCTTTTATGAATGTAATGACAAATAAAAGAGAAAAAGATCGGAAATATATTTAAATTTTAATCAAAATTATTGTTATAACGTCGAACTTTGGAAAAAAAAAAATTTCCTCTCCGATATTTGAATAGTGTTTTTTTTAACGATATATATGTATCCACGTGGACATCATAAATATGCATCATTATAAATATTGTATTCACATGAGCACATATATACCTTTAAAATACATTATTAAATAGTGTAAGGGTAAAAGGTCTCCATAAAATTTGGTATCACAACAACAATTTCGACCAAAGTTGGATTATTTTTCAGACCCTTTTCTCCAAATAAAAAGGATACGAGGGAGTGAATTTTCAGAAGTTAAATACTAGAATGTAATGTATTTACTCCTCCTATTTCATATTAATTGAATTTTTGAGATGTTTCACATCCTTTAAGAAAATTAGATTAAGACATAAACTGAAAGCAATTTTTCGTTTTTACCCTAATTAATTGTTGTCAAATTTATTGAAGTCATCACATTGAAAATTCAAATAAAGATAAAAGTTTGAAAAATATTTTAAAAATAGGCTTGAAGATTGAACAATTAAGTTCATTTGAAAAATAAAATGCCTTAAAAATTCAATTAATATGAAATGAAGGGAGTAAAAAAAAAAAAATTACATGTAAATCAAAACAGGGGTAACGATAAGCAATACACTTGAAGTAATATTATTTTTGTGAGTTTTCTATTTTAACTATTAGATTTTTTTTATTTTTTTTTGTCTTATCACCAATTATTTATCAAAATACATCTCAAAATAATGAATCAGCTATGAGCAACCAATTATTTATCAAAATACATCTCAAAAGACACATTGAAAGCATTCAAAAAAAACATATTACTCACATTAATAATAGACAACACATATATTTATATTAAAACAAGTACAATCATGCTAAAACACATTAATTTAGTGAAATTTAATTTGAAAAATATTTCTCTAAGCATGAGTAGATATCGCCCTGCAAGTCTAATTCTGATTCTAATTCTACAATATTTTGCATCGATCCCAAATTAATCACAAATTATTTCAAATACATATATTTGAGTGGGCATGCAAGTGTTATGAGAATGATTAAATCTAGACAAATGAGTCTCATTCCTTCTCTACTAACAAATAAAATTTTGAGTTTTAATTAAATATTGACAGAGTAAAAATCATAGAATTTATTGTTAAGCCTTTTATGTAGAAATGATTTAAAAATCTGATTTGAATTATAATAAACAAATCATGGATATTTCACCAGAAATTCAAATTCGTGTTTGGACTCTTATATTTATTGCATAATTTTTAATGACACACTTATGTAGTTTTTGATATAAATTATTTTATTAATCAATAAATTAAATTATTTCATGTGTTGAATTTATGAATTTATTTGCAAGATTGGACACACAAAAAATTTATTAGCTTTTTAAAAGGTAACGATGTATCATTATTTTCTACATCAAAAAATATATTTCATCAACTAATTTTTTATTTCATTGATAATGAAATGGAAGAGGTTGATATGGGTGAATTTGATATGGAGTAGAGGCAAACTGGATCAAAAAGTACTTGTGAGGAATGATTAGACGGACATGTAATAACTTTAACTTATTGAGAACATAACTTTACACGTAAGGATATGTATATTACAATTAGAATAGAATGATAGAAGGTAGATGAGGGTTGCTTGCTCCATTGTGAGGAGATTTGGGTAGATATTATTAATATTATTCATGTGATTTTATTTTTTATTATTATTACTACAATCTATTATTTTTTGTACTTCAATTATCATGTATTTTGATTTGTATGATCAGTGTTGATTTGTGTGATTAGTTACACTTTTTCTATTATTTGTTATGTCTTCATTCAACCTTTGTATTGGTTGTTTTAAATTGTTAGTGTTATGTGTTGTTTAAGTCGGGTGTTATTTAAAAATAATATTTTTATTTTTACAAAATAAAAATGAAATTTATGTGCATTTTATCCTTCTTACGCTCTCTTGTAAGAATACTTTTAAGGGATCGTTTGATGTGAGGGATAAAAATAAATAGTGATGGAATAACAAAATAGTGATGAGATAAATTTATTATATCTTGTTTTGATTGTCATGTTTGGGATAACTTATTCACCATTTATATTATAGTGATGTGATAAATTATGCCACATACATGGTGGGATAATTACCCCAAGATAGCTAACCCCATGATTAACTAACCCTGAGATAACTTATTATCAATCAAACGATAATATTATATTGTTGTTGTTATTTTCGGATTCAACTACCAAACATATTGATACATCTAATTATCTCACTTTTTGAATAATCAAAATGACAATTAACATATACAAGTCATAATACTTATATTAAGATCAAAGATATTAAATGTACATTTAATAGTTTAGTGAATATATTTTTGTCAATCGATCTAAAATATTTATCTCATCAAATATATACATATTCATTAACGTAAGAAGTCAGAATAACACAATTTTTATAATTAAGATAAATTATATATAATGTTGTGCAGCAATCATTCTGACATGTTATCCAAATTCCATCATAAATTATGAGCCAAAAACTTTACACTCATAGAAATTGGTACTTTATTTTTTATATATAAGCTAAAACTCCGTACACTAACACTATGTTTGGATTATTGTTACCAATTATATTGTATTGTATCATTATCATGCCTACAATGCTTATTTTGATTGTTAATTAAAATGTATTGTATTACATTGTTAAATTTCGTTGTTACGTAACAATAAAAAATAGGGTTTTATAGAACAATCGATTTGATCATGTGTTTCCATTGTTACTGAATTTCTTTTTTCAAATATATCCTTACATAATATTTCATAATGCTATTTTCCCATTTATCGTATTATTTTGTTATAGACAAACCTCCTGCCCTAGAATAATTAGGAATATTTTAATAAATTTATAAATTACAAACAATACGAATACAGTCACACCAAACAATAAAAATGTTATTAATAAACAGTAGTAAATAATACTCCCTCCGTTTCAAAAAGAATGACCTCATTTTCTTTTTAGTCTGTTTAAAAAAGGATGAACCTTTTCCTTTTTTGACAACATTTTAACTTTAACTTTCCACGTGACATGTTTAAGACCACAAGATTAAAGGTCATTTTGGTACATTTGACATAACTTTATTTTAGAACCACAACATTAAAAAATCTTATTTCTTTTCTTAAACTCTGTTCCAAGTCAAACTAGGTTATTCTTTTTTAAACGAGAAAGTACAATCTAGTCAAATATTATATCTACCATACATTATAATACAATAATACAATATAATATAGTACATTATAAAACAATGAGCAACGATGATTCAAATACATAAATGTTTGACCATTATCTCATTGAAACATAAGGCATGATACTTTGAGAAAAGTGGAAAGAGAGTTGATAATGTAATATGATGGGGACAGGAAAGATACTAGTAATTACCAGTAAAGGATTGGGAAAGATCTTCTGAAAGATGGATTAGATTTACAAGATTTAACCCAATTCTGCCACTCACTTACAACTCTTTCTTTTCTGATTTTTGCTGAATCTTTTGTACTATATTTCTATTAAATTATACTCTCTCATTTAATAATAGTTATCTATATTACATTATCTAACAATACTTTTATATTTTATGAAATCGATGAGTAAATTTATAATTAGTTCATAATTTATCTTTAGCATGTTAATTACGATGTTGATAAATTATTAAGTAATATTTATTAAGAACTAATAAATGATCTTGTTGTATTTTCTTTCAAATAGTCAGCACATAACACATAACATATTATTTTAAGTATCTTATGGTTATATATATGTGCGATAGTAGTACATAAGAAATATTATCTTATGAACCTAACATAAAGTCATATTATATATCTCTAACATTTTCTAATTATAAAACACATGAAAAATATCATTAAAAAACACTCAAGTAAACAAAAATAAAAAATAAAAATTGCTCTTCAAAAAGAATGTGGCTTGAATGTCAATCCACCATAAAGGGGCAAGATTGCTTCTCTAATCAAAAAGGAAAATAATAAGGGTTCAAAGTTTCTTCTTTTCTTACTTTTTTCCATTCCTATTTATCATTTTACATATGAAAGGTACCTACAATATTAACAACTACTCAATTTCACACATGTGATTTAAAGATGATAGATCATATTCCTACCTTATATTGGTTAGTCAGATAAAAAATTTGATTTTCAATAAAATTATGTTCCAAAAAGATATTTTTTAATTAAAATAAATTACAAATTTTAAAAATATACTGATTATATGTCCATATGAGAGGTACCTATAAAAAAACCCGAATAATTTGCTATTAAAAAAAAGAAAAGGCTAAATAGATAAGATCTATATTTTTATTTATTGTTAGAATAGAAAACATAGAATAAATTAGATCAAAAAGTGAAAGTTGAAGTTGTATTGTACCAAAACCATATGTAAACAATGATCTTTATTACCAGAAAGAAAAAAAAAAAAAAAGGATCATCAAGTGTTATTTTTTAATTGTTTAACTTTGGATTTAGCTTTTATAACTTTTTTGAAAATGAACCATGTGGAGATTAGATTATACTATTAGACCAAAAAATTAAAAGTGACCCCCAAAAAAAAAATCCACGTGGACACCAAGTGGGGAGGCAAGCGCACGTGATAGGAGGATGGGGGGTTGCGCCACGTAGATCTTGTGGGGCCCACAATAAAAAAGAGAAAGCGTTTATTGCGGGTCAATTAAAGGGAGATTTTGACTGATTTTTAACATCTTCACGTGACCCTAAACCCTAAAAGTTGCTTCTTATAATTAGATCAAAAAATTTAATCAACCATAATTAGAAGACTAATTGTAATTATGCATTAGTTTGTGAAATCGCTCTTTGGGAATTATAACCCTAAAAGTTGCTTCTTATAATTAGATCAAAAAATTTAATCAACCATAATTAGAAGACTAATTGTAATTATGCATTAGTTTGTGAAATCGTTCTTTGGTGAATTATAATGATAATTGGGAACTCATAAGTTTTTACGTTTTAATCTTATAATTTTCAAATAAGATAGGTTCTCGTGCTTTAACCTATCCTTCTACTCATCTCTTCCGATCTTTGCAGGTCGATGGAATGTCTAATGACCTTTTATTGTTTAATGAAATGTAAAGATGTTGTGTGGTTTGAAGTATTAATATAATAAATTTCTTATTTTGTGATAGTATGATTATTGTATCTTTTTTAAACATAAAATGTTTAATTTGAATTGTACAAAATGGTGAGTTAAGTTTCACTATATATGTATGTCAAAGTTATTATTAGATTACTTCACTACAAAAAGAATTTTACTTACAAATTTCATCGCTATTCATTGTTATTTCATTCCTCGTTAATAATTCTTTGCGAAATAAAATTTATAATAATAAATTTAATTATTTAGCTATAAAATTTATTTATCGATAAATCCAAACTCTTGCTCATAACTTAAACTTTCTATATTGCTCCTAATGATACATGGTAATATGATTTGGCTCTAGACTCCTAGTTCCAACCCTCATTTAGTATGTACAATATTTTTTGTGAAGAATATTAGAAAATATATAGATAAGCTAAGAATAAGTTTTTTTTTAAGGTTAGGTGGAAAGGTAGGTGTAGATGAGTTGGAGGGCTAAGCTAATAGACAATTGATAGGAGCTTTGGTGACAACAATTTGTGATGGGAATTCTCTTTCATTTATTGTGAAAGTTTGGTAAAGCTTTTGATGCAGAGTTTCCTAGGTTTAAGATTCATGGATGGACAGCTGAAACAAAGATAATAAGATTTTCTAGACAAGACTTCCTTTGTGCTCACTTCTATATCACACTCCCCATTCTTCTTTTTTTATTCTAATATACAACCCCCCCCTCCTCCCCCTCCCCCTCCCCCTCCCTCCTTACTTGTCTTTGATTTTTATTTTTGGCACTTTATTCTAATCATAAAATATCTAAAAAAAATTGTTTTCTTTATGTTTGTTAATTAGTAGAAGTTTGATACCTAATTGAAATCTGGTAAGGTAAGACCTAGCTTTTCTTGCTTATACTTATTCACGATTTTTTTATTTATTTAATAAACGTCACAAGACATTGTTTAGTGATATAAATTTACAGGAAAAAGAATTTAACCTATATTTTTTTAATTAATACGCGCTAAATAGCATACACTGAATATTTTTTTTTTTTGTATTTAAATGGTATATAACAAATGAGGCTTAAGATTTTAAATAAAATGAGATTAAGATAAAGTATTAAAATGAAAATTCAGAATAAATTAAAAATATTGTCTTTATATGTATTTTAGCAATTTTAATAAGAACACACCTCCCAAAGTCCCGTGTAAGATCTTATTTGATATGTATAAATATAAAACACCAAATCATAAAATATATTAGTATTAGATTGAGTTGATAGAAAAGTTTGATAAATCTTGATAGCTTGGACATGAAATGTGGGAGAAATTAATATCTAGTGTATTGACTATATGTAATATCATTTCATTTGTCGGTTGTGTCAAATCGAAGCTTAAAATAATCAAAATAAGTACCCTACTTAATTGCTATTTATTTTGGATTATAAAATGAAGGAAGGTTTTCCATTTAAATAAAGAAATGATTTGTTTTAAGAACCAACATACAAAAGAAGATTAACTTTATTGGTTCAGACTTCAGAGAGAGTTTTCCCTAACATATAGTAAGAGTATATGAAATACGTGTATGTTAGTCGTGTCTATTCTTTAATTAAATTGATTTTTTGAGTCAGAATTGTTTGACAAATAAATAATTTTCTAATCCACATCATATTGATTTTATTATGTTGAAACCATATATATTGCCTAAATTACCAATTATTATAGAAAGTTGAAAATACAAAAGATGACGAGGCTATCCTCATTCATTCATAAGAAAATTGTTTAAAACAAATAAAAGTGAAACTCAATTAAAACATTGTAAAATTTAGATTCGATATTCAAAATCCAAAATATGAAATATTATAACCTCCAAATTTGATGACACAAATATAAGAGCATCTACGATGCATAATTTTTATCTCTAGAAAAAATAAAGATGATAAATACGAAGTTGAGTTAGGATCCAGTACTATTGAAATTAAGCCGCTCATTTTAAAATTTGACAAGTTACTTTAAGTTTAATAATTTAAACTTAAATGTCAACACGTGTACCCAATATCATCATCGACCTATCCTAAAATATAGTGATGGTGAAGATAGATCTTTATATACTTGCCTCCTCACTCCTCATCGATAAGCAAATCAACTACAAATATGATAAATATCTTAGAATAATGATCAATGAACCAGATAAAAATATCTTATCTCATGAGTGGGATGAGATGTAAGATAAATTAATGCCAATACTTTATTGTCACACCCCAAATTTGATCGACCATGGCATGTTGACATGTATTAAATGCTACAAAATTGCATTGAAAACACCTTATAAAGATGTGGATCACAATAATAACTCCATCACTACGAAAATGAACCAAATATGCATACTGACTTTAAAAAAATTAGATTTGAATATATTGAAATCATCAAATCAATAATTTGATGTCCTTTTGACTAAAATTTACCTTAGCCAATCTTGACTTTCTTACAATTTCAAAAGTCAATTAAAGGCTCAAATAACTCTCCAACATCTCAAAGTTCGCACTAATTATTAAACCAAGTAAAAAATTACATATTTGTCCTAATAGAATAGTGAGGATTTGATTTCGAGATAATTAACCTAGAATGTTGATAGTCGAACTTTAAAAATAAAATCTCACCCAATGTTCCTCTCATCGCTTCGAGAATTATGACGGACCATCACTGCAAGTCACAAATTATATAAAAAAATTATGATAAAAATCAAAATCGAAAAACTAGATGAAAATACTTAACGGTCATGAAAAGTCATGAGGTATGTCGGAGGGTGGTGATAAGCATGAAATGTTACTTTATAGATTTTGTTTTTCTTACATTCATTGAGGAAATCATTTTCTCATTTTCGGGAAACTTATTTCCTAGGGAAAGTTTTTTTCTAAATTTTTTAACCAATAGACTATGAAAAGATTGAAAAATAAGAAATTTTGTGAAAAGTATTCAAATTTTAATATATAAACACAAATCAACATTCTACTAAATACGCAAATCAAAACTACAATATTCAAATAATTAAAAAAAATACAACGTTTAAATACAAACTTCAATAATCAATTCAAAATCAGAATATTCAACTCATAAACTACCGTATTCAAATAAGAAACTATCAATATATTTTCTACTAAATACTCAAATCAAAACTACAATATAATTCACTTTTAATTGTCATGATTTCTTTTTTTAGAGTCAGATTATAAGAACTTTGATTAACATTTTTGATTCATTTTTCATCGTTTGATATGTAAAAAATTGCAACTTATAGTACTTTTCGTATAGCTCTTGAATATTTAAATATTTTGTTTAAATATCGAATTAATGTTATCTAATTTAACTTTGAAAATTCGTTAATTTAACTTCCGAAAAATGCAATATGACAATTGTAAATGGACGAAAGAAATAAAAAATTATAGTTCAAGGGCGGGAATAGTTGCTGACTAAATTTTTATATGAATAAGTATTTTATGAACTACCACACCAACAAATAATAATAAAATAATTTCTAGAAATTACTCTGGGTAGTTCACTTCTTAAATGACTAAACATAGTTGAAGCAAAGTTTGTAACCAGAGAAAAGATAAACTACAGTCGCTACATCAAAATTGATTTTTAGCGGCAATTAATTAGCAATTGTCGTTAAATATATATTTTTAGTGGCAATTAACACTCTTTGTATATGTCCCTAAAGGTTTTAGCGATATTAAATTTAATGGCACGTAACTAATGCCGATAAAGGCTAGAGCACTCTTTATTCATGTGTCTATTTATTACCGCTAAAAGTTGTTTTCGAAAGTGTGTGTAAAAATATTTTGTATATAATACAGAGAGAAAGAAAGAAATTAATATTATATATTACCTAGTATTTTCATAGTATATATGGCGTATATTTTCTTGTTTTAATTAATTTTGTTACCGTCCTAGCCAATCTAAGTGGAAAATCCAAAACTTTTCCCTCCCATTACCTTAATTTTCTACTTTCAATAGGAAGAATGATTGCCTATATAATATAAACACGACCATTCACAGGGTTGAAATGCAAAATTGAACTTTTTTTTTTATATAATTAAAAGGACACTACTAAGTACTCTATGTATTTTTTAAAACTCATATAGTCAGAGGTTTCTGAATATCATACATTAGATAATGAATTATTAAATATCATCCCGACTTACCAAATAAAAGTTATAATAGAATAGTAAATATTTTTTCGTTTTTAACTAATGATTTTGGATTTGGATTTTTTTAAATCTATGTTAAAGTATATTTTATCTCAACGTAAGACTTCTTAACAAAAAATTTAAATTTAATTAAACTCTAATAAAATAAAGTCGAATATATATCATCATGACATGTTTTATTTCTCTCACATGAAAGATGTATTCTCTTAATTAATTAACCTATCTTTTGTTGTTACCTTTTCCTCCTTTATTATTTTATATTCTTATAGAAAGCAACAATATTTAATTATTTAATCGTTATTCCTACCCCCACCCCCACCCAATACCCTTTCATTAAACTATTTGCTATATTTTAAGGCCTTAATATGTACTATACTTTGTGTCACTTTCTCTTTCATCTCCATTTCTTCTCTGTATTCTCCACTCAGTTTTCTCTCTTTACTTTTCTATTCGTTCCTAGGGTTTGAAATTTCTTGTGTTTTTTAATATATACATATTTTCTATTCATGCTCATTAATTAATTTCCCTTATTATTATTAATCATATATCATAGTTTATTATACCTTAGTTTTCTGTTCACTTACTTTTGTTATTGTTATTGTTATCGTTATGGCTGGTTTGGACTTAGGTTCTGCTTCTCATCATCGTTTTCTCCCTCATCATCTCCACGATCCTCAAGATGATGAAATCAATCGTAACAACACTCAATTTTCCGATGATGACAATATCAACAACAACAACAGCAACGATAATAATAGCCCCGGGGTAGGACGTAGACCTAGAGGTCGTCCCGCGGGGTCCAAAAATAAGCCTAAGCCTCCCGTGATAATAACACGGGAGAGCGCTAACGCGCTCCGTGCGCATATTTTAGAAGTGAGTAGCGGACATGATGTTTTTGAATCAGTTGCTACTTATGCGAGAAAAAGGCAAAGAGGTATTTGTATACTAAGTGGGAGCGGTACGGTGAATAACGTCACCATACGGCAGCCACAGGCTGCCGATTCTGTGGTGACGTTACATGGAAGATTCGAGATATTATCTTTATCTGGATCTTTCTTACCACCACCCGCTCCCCCTGGGGCCACCAGCTTAACGATTTATTTAGCTGGTGGTCAAGGTCAAGTTGTGGGTGGAAACGTTGTGGGTGCGCTAATTGCATCAGGACCGGTTATTGTTATTGCTTCATCATTTACTAATGTTGCTTATGAGAGATTGCCTTTGGATGAAGAAAATGAGTCAATTCAGATGCAGCAACAAGGACAAGGACAAAGTGGTAATTTTGCTGATCCATCTAATATTGGATTACCTTTTCTTAATTTGCCATTAAACATGCCAAATGGTGGTCAACTACAATTGGAGAGTGGAGGAGGTGAAGGATGGAATGGAAACACAACAAACAGGCCACAATATTAGGTCAGGTTTTATTATGAAATTAATTCTCTACTCTTTTTTTTTTTTGATGATGAAAAAAAAAATTACCATTTGTACATTATTAAGCTTGGTTTAATTTTCTAGCTACTTTGACTCATGTTTTGAAATTTTTAAGTTTTGTGAAAAAAAAAAAATCCTTCTTCAATTCCTTCTTTGTTGTTGTGTGCTTTTTTTTTGGTACTTCTATTAATTAGAAATGTTTTCTTTTTTTTTGAGGGTTAATTTATTTTATTTTTTTCAAACTAATTAGTCTGGTGTGACTATTTATTTTTAGCAACTTGTTCATCCATGAAATAATAAGATATATAATTAATCTATGCTTTTGGTTATTTTTAAAGTGGGGATTAAAATAAGTTGTTGCTTATATCAATAATAATAATTTAGGTTCTCTCAACCTTATCTCAAATGGCTGACCAAACACCACCTCCTTTAATTTCTCAATCGAACATATATAAATACTTTCAAATCTAGTGGTATTATATGAAATTAATATGTATAAAGAAAATTAAACATTTCATAGAAACAAGTGAACTTTATCATAGTTAGATACCATTGTTTTTTTTTTTTTTTTGAAATTCTTGCGGTTATTAAGAGACTAACTAAACTATAGTGGTTTAATTTCATGAAGACATTGATCATGTGATGATCTTAAAGTCCTCTACTTTACTTTTTTTTTTCCAGGCTAATAAAATAATATAATCAGAGCAAAGAATCAGTTCTTTCTTGTAGTATAATTCAGCTTGGCTTTTTATTTGAAAATGTCTCTAGGTTGACACTAGAAAAAATATGAAGAACTCAATCATATAAACTGATTGGATAAAAGATCCAATTAGTTGAAAAATTAATTAGACTTCATAGTCAATTAGCCTTGTGTAGTTCTCCATCACAAGATACACTAGTAGAAACAAAGGTTTTTCTATCGCGAATAAGTAAGAAATATGTGCGATAAAATATATGTTTTTTTCAATCATTTTTGCCTCACCAAACTAGTTCACTTGAAGCACATTTTCACTGATATAGAGGCTGGAATCTTCCTTATTTTCGCACATAAAAACGTTACTATATTTTCTTTTCTCACCAATTCAATCAAAATATCTTTCTGAGAGTAACCATATTGCATTTTTCAGTAGAACAACTGCTAAATATGCTATCTTACTTGAGTATATTTGTACTCCCTTCATACTTTCTTGCTTTGTGAAAATAATTGTTACTTTGGTCATCAAATCTTGGAGGGAGTAAGTACAATTATTATTAAGTACAAGTTTCTAAACAATGGGTATGAAGTAGGAAGAACATTAAAACCCTTCGCAATGATTAAGTGGTTTGGGCTTGAAACTTCTATAATGGAGGTCTCATGTTCGAAATCCTTTCTGTCTTCTGGATCGAACTCGTTGCACCAAACTTGCCTAGTGCGAGTTACATCTGATATGATTTGCAAGCTATATTGCATATGAGCAGGGGATTTTATCCTGTGTGTACCCAAAAGATAGTAACCCCAGATTTCCCTAAGAACATTAAATGAAGTCATTACACAATCATAATTAAGAATATCATTAAAGGATCTACTAGAATTGTCAAGTCTAGACAAAACATTACAAGTACTAGTTGCATATTGGTTTTAGTAGAACTTGTCCCAGATTTATTTTATCAAAATAACATGTAGCTTTGCTTGGAAACTTCATTAGCCAAAATGTATTTTATATCCTTCAGTTTTATCTTATGAATTACCTTACTAGTGCAAGATTGTTTTCTTGCCAATCTTTTTATATTTTATTTTTTAAATTAAACTTAAGGATTGACCATTATTATATAGACCTGACTACAACAAAATTAGTTTTTAGTAACAATAAATATATACATTAACAAAGAGGGGTAAAATCATTATCTGCATTAGTTAATTGTCATGAGATTTGCTATCGCGCTAATCTTTAGGAATATTAACTGTCACTAAAAATATATTTAATGATAATTAAATTATTGCCGTTAATAAATTACGGCTAGTAGATTAGCAGTCCCTGATCTGTATATAACAACCAAAAAGTGATTATAAAAACGAAAACTTACATCTCTTTTTGGTTATCTATTTTTATTAGTATATATAAAATCAGAGTCACAACATAGCCACTTATAAACATTGCTCTAGACAACTGCAATTCTTTTACATTTAGTTTTTAAACATAAAAAATAATTAATATTTCAATACTCACAATTTAAGTAAGTTTGTTTTGGAAAGTATAATCCATTAAATTTCAGAACATTTTACGTGTATTTTACATTTGCAGTGTTAATGTAATTTCACAATTAGAGACTCCGAGTAACGAAGTTTCAAACAAAAATATAATCACATTTTAATTAATTCACAATTTGAACTTGTGGTATTTAACTATGCAATATATAAAAATCTCAATTATAAAAGCGTTTTAGAAGCACGGTAACCAAATTAAAACTGAAATCTATAACCAAATCAAAAGTTGCTTCACTTATTCTTCTATTATATAAAAAAAATAAAAATAGCCAAGCTAGAGGCATCAAATTAAACTACCTAGTACAAAAACACATGAGCTAAGAGCAATCATCAGATCGAAGTGGTTTATCTGAATCTCCTTCATTAGAAAATTACATAATATATATTACGTGTTGATTTTTCTTAGTTTATTTATTTATTTATATTTTGAATCTCCCTTACTGATATTTCTGGCTTTGCTGTTAAAAAAAAAAAAAGGGTCTAAAGTAGATTGTTTGTTGGTCCTGTACCAGCATTATTGAGGTTAGGGTTTGTGAAGGTAGAAGCATAAGGGTCTAAGGTTCCTCCTGCTGGTTGATCATGAACATACTTTTCTTCTTCATTTGCAATCTTCTCTGCTGCTTTGTTGACATGTAAATCCATGGCTGCTTCTGCCTCTCTTGCCAATCTTACTTCATGTGCTACTTCTACTCTTGCCTTTGCCAACTCCTTCTCTGCCTATGTATTATCATTTTTCGATATAAGTTATATATACTGACAATATAAAATGAATTTGTTAATTTATCAGTAGTTTAGTCTATTAGAGTATGTATAGTTGAATGTGTGGTTTTTTCAAATCCAGGCTACAAATTAGTTTATACTAATTGATCGGTAGGATCGAATGAGAGCATCTTTGATGAAAAATTACACTGTTTATATATGATTAAATTTTGTTTTTTGTTGTGCATATATAATGGATGTCTATATTGCTCAGACAGGAATCATACAACATTTTTAAAGAGTCGAAAAGCAAAATAAGAAATTGCATCTAGTTAATTTGATATCTTGAATATCAAAATTAGCCTTTGAACTATATCTAACAAAATAAGAAATAAGCCGATACAAAAATTAGCCTTTATCATATCTTGATTATCAAAATTGCATCTAGCTAGCTAATTTCAATAATACTTTTCTACTAATATTACAATAATAATAATTTTTATTTGATCAAGGTTTCTAAAGTATTTCTTTGGAAAAACTACCTTTTTTTTTTGGCTTTCCAAAAATATGACAAAAACCACTATATATGGTGTGCTACTTGTAACTGTCGTTAATTTTTTAATAGAAATATATTCGAACTTTGATCGAAATTGTTGTTATCATACAAAATTTTATGGATGATCTTTTACCTCTGCACTATTTAATAATATATTTTAAAGAAATATATGTGCCACGTGGACATCATAAATAGTAATGTGTCCACGTGAGAACATGTATACCTTTAATATATACTTTTAAAAAGTACAGAGGATAAAAGGTCCTTCATAAAGTTTGGTATCGTAACAACAATTCTGATAAAAGTTGAAGCATTTTTCAGACCCTTTTCCCTTTTTAACCGTAAAATTTTTGTATGATATAATTCTTACGTTTTCCTCCTCTTTAGCTTCAGCTTTTGCCTTGCGCATTGCGCTCATATCATTAAACTTGTCCTTGATAGCCTGCATTTTTGTTTGCTAAAATACTTCACAAAGGACTAATTAATTATATAAAAATATATACACTTTAAATAGTTTTGAATTTTGATTTTGGACTAAAAATATTTATAGGTTTGTTTGTAACTATAATAATTAGACAATGGTCACAAACTATTCTTCCTATTCCGTTAAAAGAGATCTTGTTTTTCTCAACACAAATGGTCACAAATTAATCCAAATTTGTTTTCAGTTTTTGCTTCTATTTGAACGGGTCTTTGTCTTAAATCAATGATAAGTTGGTGGTTTGTATTTGACTAATTGATTTTTTTTTTAAAAAAAAATACTTTCACCAAATTAAACCTATTATAGTAAAATCAAAATTAAATTGCACTGAGTTTGTAAAAAAATAAAATCTCAACAAATAAAAACTTAAATTCATGATAAATATCTCTCTCATTAATTAACAATAATAATAAGTTATGTTCCACTGCGAAGCATTAAAATGAATAAGCTAATGATTGAATTAATTAGATACTAACATGTACAAAAAAATATTAGGACCAATAGTCGATTATTTGAGTTGTTTACAAAGCAGACCACAGAATTTGTGTTTGAAAATAATAATTATTATTAGTTGAATGATTATGTGAAAAAAAAAACTCATAATTCATAGTATATATTACATATAAGGGTAATAAATCATAAATTCATTAAAATTCCATAAATAAACTTGAAAAGTAAACAAACTCTAATTACAAGTAATTTCTACTGCTCTCTCCAAGCAATGTACTATAAGAAACAAATATAAAATTAAAAGATCATCTAAGTAATATTTTTTTTTCAAAAAAAATTTAGCAAACTCGAACTTATTTGAGACTGAGAAGCAATTGTTGTAGTCGAGTTGTAAATGTATGCATCTTCTTTCTTTAGACTTGCGATTCGTCATCGGACGAATTATTATTATTATTATCATTATTATTATTATTATTATTATTTGCTTCAGATTTTTTCTTTTTGCGGTCCTCGTGGATCCAAGTAAGAATAACAAAAACCACTATTAATATGACAATAGCAATACTAATCCCTTTAAGGTATGGAGTTAAGTGGTGAAACAATTTATTAGCATCCGAAGCTTGATGATTTTCACCTTGGTAAGTAATATTATTTCCAGCATTCGACATATCGAAATTGTACTAAGAAGAAAAAGTATATGTTGTGTAAATGGTGCAATGAGAGGGTCGAATGTACCTAGACCTTTATTTATAGGTATCATCTGTCTCTTATTCATGGAAAGAATTTTGAAAAAAAAAGAAGGTAGGGAAGTAGGGAGGATTTATTTAGTACATTTACTTATTAATTATGAAACATTCTCCTTTTTTTGGTTATGAAAGAAAAAAAATCGTAATTTTCCTTATTTTTCAAGATTTATTGAAAATAACTTCGAAGAGCAAAATTAAACGAGGGAAAGTAAAAAAAGAAAAAAAAACTTATATGAAGTAGAAAAAATACATGCTAATTGTTCCTTATTCATATGATTGCCTCGAGGTTTATGGAAATTAGGCGCAAAGAGTTCTAAAATTGGAAAAGAAGAACGAAAAGAACCATAAATAGAGTGGAAAAGAAGAACATTATAATAATTTCTTTCGGCAAATGATACTTTATGTTTTTACGAGGGAAGTATTGAAAACATCTCTAAATTTGGTGTGAATTATTACATTCATTACCAAACTATTGACAGCCTTAAAAACACATTTTCTCTTGAATAACTGAACTTAAATACACCCTTATTTTGATAACACGAGTCAAATACACCTCAAAATTCTTGTCAAGTTTAAGAGTGTTTACAAAACTTCTTTCAAAGGAGATGAATCTAATAATTTGCGCCAAGGTCAAGGGTGTTTTCAATATTTCTCTTTATTATTATCGGAGTGGTGTACATTACGTTGCCACATTCTTGAAGTAACAACAAATTATGTAAACCTGGTTTAAAGAGTTTTAAATGAGGTAATAAGCTCACAGAAGCAGCCAAAAATACAACGCATTTAGAACTTTTGTGTTGAATATCTTGGAACCAAGAAAAAAGACATGAAAAAATAACCGGGATGTTATACTTTGGTAAAAATTTGTTTGTTATTTTTAAAGCCTTTATGGGAAGATAAGAAATCTTAGTATTTGCAAGTGACTATGTCAAGCTTAATCTTGAAATAGAAACTGATGGAAGAAATACATTTCAAGACAAAGCAAAGGGTAAGTGATTCATTCCACCAAATATATAGTACAGTAATATTCCTTGTGAAAATATTCAACTCTCACCAGCCACTTGACCAATCTAGCTACCTCGATAGGTCGAGAGTGAGAATGGTGAAAGCAGCAGAGGAACATGAAAATGATCCCATTTCTGGGATTCTTTGATCTCAAACATAATAGAGACATAAGGGAAAAATCCATCGGGATTATACTTACCGGTGTTGAAACTTATCCGGTATATACCTGGGACCAAAGCTTCAACCATATTCATCAACTGACTACTTCGGCCATCTTTGTCCGTTGCTGAAGACCCTAGTAATATCCAGCCATCAATATAAGTTTCGCCAAATTGTGGTCTTGCTTGGTTGTCTTTCCACATCTCCAGTCGTACTTCAATGCCATTCGCTGGACATCCACGGCTAGTGTCCAGAACATGGGTTGTGATGGGCGGGCGAGTTCTATTTGGAATAAGAGCTGGTTTTGCTCCAGCAGCTCCAGAAGCAGCAGTCAAATGTGCTCCAATAATGTTCACACGATCTTCTACAATTTAAGGATCAATGGAAAATATAAGATATAGTACTGAACTGCAGATAGAGCTTATAATTTCAGATATATCAAATATTTGTTGGATTTTAGAAATAGTTAGCATCACCGTCTTTTTTGAGAAAAAAGGTCAAGGGGCTATGTGACTCTCAAAAGTCGTCTTTTGTATCGAAGTGTTGAAAGAATTTCTACACAACTACTGTAAAGCAAAATCAGTATAGTGGAGAATGAGAGCAACTTCTCAAACTCATTTTTGAGATTAAAACAATGAATTGCATAAAAACAGAAAAACAAACAAAGCTAATAAATGTTCAAGATAAATAAAAAGATGGAATCACCTTCTGCTTTTGTCTTAATATTAGTTGTAGACAAGGGTTTAATTGCCGGAGCAGTATCTGCTTTGTCTGAGAAGAGCTTGGAAAGGCGTAATTCAGTTATTTTCATTTGCTCCTGGGCTGCAATCTCAAACTCAATTATTGGTCTGTTCTGGTATCGTATCTACAAGAGGTAAAGTTGAAACGGCATGTCGGTCAATCTTTAAGTGAAAAAACAGAAAACAAAGTTTATTTCACCACTGTCCCTGTAGATAAAGTAATACAAATAGTCTGTTGTTTGGAAAGAAGGCTATGTGAGGTACTTCCTGATCTCTAAAAATGTGAAGAACAGTGATTGAAGACCATTAGAGAATATAGCTCTTATCCAGTTAGGAAGAGCGAAGGTTAAAAGATGTCCTCATGGAAAAATAACATTCATTCAGTGGTGGGTGGGTGGGTGGAGGGGATGGACAACTTCCAATGAATACAAATCCTACAATGAAATTCAAGAAATGGTTGGACTATAGTTATTATTTGTTCACGTATATTATCAAAAAGATCACGAATGGACCCATAGTCTGCTCAACAACTGAACTGCCATAAGATTCCCGTCAGAGTATCCGAACAAACAGAGATATGAGGAGCAATTTCCATTTCAATGGACATTGCTAGGTGGAGCTTTACACGAGTCAGGTTTATCACACGGTAAAAGTTTATGAGGCCAAGATAGCAGCAGAAAAGGGCTTTAAGTTAATGTAGTAGCTTCTTCCAATGAATACAAATCCTACAATGAAATTCAGGAAATGGTTGGACTATAGTTATTATTTGTTCACGTATATTATCAAAAAGATCACGAATGGACCCATAGTCTGCTCAAAAACTGAACTGCCATAAGATTCCTGTCAGAGTATCGTAACAAACAGAGATATGAGGAGCAATTTCTATTTCAATGGACATT
Source organism: Solanum lycopersicoides (assembly GCA_022817965.1). Classification (NCBI taxonomy): domain Eukaryota; kingdom Viridiplantae; phylum Streptophyta; class Magnoliopsida; order Solanales; family Solanaceae; genus Solanum; species Solanum lycopersicoides. The sequence goes on from CM040618.1 coordinate 114,675,728, forward strand.
GCTAGGTGGAGCTTTACACAAGTCAGGTTTATCACACGGTAAAAGTTTATGAGGCCAAGATAGCAGCAGAAAAGGGGTTTAAGTTAATGGTAAATGTATTGGTGCACATTCAACCGCATAACCTTAATAAGTTTGGCCTATTAGAATTAGATGGAGAATTTTATTCAGATTTTCCACTATCTTTTCCTACAGCTCACGACTGACTTACAAAGATCACCCCTTTATGATTCAAGAAGGCAGAGGACAGATTTGCATTCTCACATCAATTGTAGTCCTTTTCTATATCTCAATGAACTGTGAGCCAACAAGGAATCAAACTTTAATGGTTTCTAAAAAATGTTTAAAGGATGCAAGATATCAGACTTGAGAGAGAAGGTTCATAAAATACAGCTCAAAATGAAAGTCTGTCTTGACTCTTGACATCAGGGGGAGTGGAATATAAGAGTGAGCAATTGCTCTAAATACTCCAATGGAATTTTTGGAACTCAAATGATACGTTCCCCAAAGTTAAAAGTATTTACTCTCGAAATATAAGACTATAGTATGCCCAATTATAGCTGAGGTTACTTAAAAAATATAGGATCATTGTACTTTCAAACAGAAAGACTTTACCTTCAACTCTGCAAGTATCTCAGGGGTACTTCTCCCTGAAGCACATATCAAGAAGACAAAGCCAAACTTCTCCCTATAGCGAGCATTCCACTTGAGCAGTTCCTGCAAGATCAATTATCAAGCAAACTCTCAACGTTGAATGCACAAAGTAAAAAGTTGGCCTACTTGTACACGGAATTTAATCAATTGGCCCAATCAACAAACGAAAAGGGTCAAAATACTATTTTGCATTTGATTTATAGATTTCTTAAATGCATAATCCTTAGATCAAGATACCTGTAACGTCAACTCAGTAGCAGTGGACAGAGCTGTTGACTGCTCTCCCTTGCTCCACCTGCAAGAGGAGACATTAAAGTTTACCTTCCGGTCTGACAAAGCATTAGCATATAACTGAGAGAAGATATGTAAGCCTTGTAGGTCTGAGGGCGAGAAGGTGGAGATAGGGGAGCCACAGGATAGAACAACAGCACTAAAAAGTTCTCTCAAAGCACATTAATCTACCAATCTTTTTGGTTGTGAATGTTCGGCCTCTAATGCAAACATACAGCACAGAGTCGCAGAGATACAAATCTTAAAATCGACGTGCGGCTATACAAGAGTAGACAAGACATAAAAACTATCACATCTAACAGAAATTCCAAATAGCACATATAAAAGAACTTGAAGATTGCCCAAAAGAAGCCACAATAGCACTATTTATTCAATTTTCTTGTGATAATCCATGCAACACCATGTAATTTCAAGATTTTAAATTCTAGTTGTACATAGCCTCAAGCACAACTTTAAATATACTGAAATCCGTATTCAGAACTCTTGAATTACTTACCTATATCTTAGATACTTTGAATGTCTCTATACTACAATGGTATGCATTAACAACTATGAGATTTGTCTTTTCATACCTAACACCAGCAACCCAACATTTGAACTTCAAAAACCAAAAAAAAAAGCACTAACTTTATCATGACCACAATTTACCTTCTAGCCAAGCCAGTAGCAAGATTTAATCAAACTGTTAAAAGCAAAAAACTTAAAAATAAATACTGGGCATAAGCAATTCATTGTCCAAAATCAACTAGCAGAAGAAGAAAAACATAAAACTTCCACACAATCAACCAAAAAAGGTTTTAAAAAATCTTATAGGTAGAGAGAGAATTGTACTGGGCAAAAGTAGGGCTTTTGTGATCCCGAGAAGGGGTTTGACCAATTTGTGGATGAGCAGCATAAGCTTCAAGCCATCCATTTACATCAACCTGACAAGGATCAATAAATCAACATCTGTAAAACTGAAAGGGTAAAAACAAAGAATCGAAATTTGGGCACGGATCAAATTACCTTGTTGAACCAGATATTTCTGGCAGCATGGATGGCATCTTGATGAGTAGAAAAGGGGCCAGCTGCTACCATCTCCTTAGCGAATTTGGTGCTCCCACAGCATGCCAAGAAATCTTTTTCATCAAACACTGATCCCATTTTCTGCAAATTTTCAGATTAATTAGCAGCACACAACACTTTCTGAGGATTCCAAATTGGGTTTTGAGAAGAAACTGCCAAGTTTGAGCTGTTGATGATGAAATGGAATCTCCCCTTTTTAAATGATTTTTATTTTTATATATGAGAAATTTACTATTTAAGACTTTTAAGTGATACTATTGATTATCAGTAGTTTGATTTTAAGGATTATCCATTTGTCTTATTTTTATAAGAAAAATTAGAATCGGAAAAAGCTTATCAGTATTAGATATTTATATTAAATTAATGCAAAAAGTATTATCACGTAATTTAATGAAGTAAAATAAATTATAAATTTAATAAATTTAAACACACGACATGCATATATTGATTGGTCTAAACACTTGATGAAGATAAGTTTTACCTCCAGTTCTAGTAAGTTTTACCCATCGATTATTAATTAGTAATTGTCAATAATTTAATTATCATATTCATGATTTTCTTTTAAAAAATTGAAAAATGATATAAAAACGATAAATTAAGTGACAAAATAAAATAAAATAAAAAGAATCATAGCTCAAAGAAATCATAAAACTTCATTAATTGGACTTCTTTATATTAAAATGTATTTGAAATGCAATAAAATACTATAAAAGAAAAATTTGAAAGAATGCAATAAAAGGTTTAATTTAAAAAGAAACTAAAAGATAGATCATGCAAAAAATTATGAAAGAGATTTTTTTCCTTTTATATTTATGGAGATGATAATATATTACCAAAATTGTGAAATTAGAATAACTTTTAGTATCAAATATATAATGTATTTAGTATATAAATTATGATTACTGATTTGCTTTGATTAGTAAATCTTAATCATTAAATTAATTTATATCATATGTCAATACTCCAAACAAGATTTTGGAAAAAATGGATAGAAGAAGGATCCGAGTCAATTCAAACGGGCGGGTCGTTGTAAATGGACGAAATTAGCCTCGTTGCTGCAGCAATAAATTTGCTAGTCAGAGTTCAAATTCCCAAAAAAGCTGAAAACCACCATGGCTCAAAGCTCTTCTAACAATGGCGGAACCGATCAGGTACACTCTTATTCTTCTCTCATCACTCAACTTATACTCTTACACTTGTTATACTAATCAATTTGTTACATGATTTTCATTTTGCCAAATCTATTCTTTCCTTTTCCCTCTCCAAATTGCAACCGAACTAAGTTATTTTAGGTGATCGCTGTTTCATCATGAATATTTTTTGTTTTTCAGGTTTTGGTGGAGGAGAGAGCAAGTGTAAGAACAATCATATTAAATAGGCCTAAGCAGTTGAATGCACTTTCTTTTCCAATGGTATGACAACTTATCATATTACAAGTAATATATTTTTTTCATTTTTCTTCTTGTCCTTATAAAGCCCCAAATTTTGGATAACTTTCATTATTTTCTGCCTTTGCATATTGTTATCTACTTGAGTTTTGTAATGTAACTATCATAGTAGAGATTAAGGGGAGGATTCCTGTAATAAGTGTTATATTTTGTATGGACTTCGTTTATAGAGACGATGACATGTATCACTGTTCTCGAATATCTTATTTTCTATTGTTTTTAAAAAGTCATTTCGAGTTGTTGATTATTGTTTATCTACTTTTAATGATTGTCTTTTCATTATGTACGATCCGAACTAATTTGTGGTTTAGCGTGATGCTATTGTAGTTTTGGTTGTCTTAGTTTCTTAATTAATGTGTGATTTGCACCGAGTTTCTTTGTTAATGTGCTACTTTCCTGACATAGTTTCTTGATGACTATTATGGAACTCAAGTAAGTAGTTTTTAGTGATTCCCACTAGTCATTATAAGTTATCTAGTAGAATGAACATCAGTGTACTTGGAATAGTCTAGGTGTGTGCAATTTGGTCCAAACACTCCATCGTAGAAAATTTTAAAAAAGAACATCAATTTACTTAACTCTTTGTTATATTTCATTCAGTATGTCACTGTACCGTATATGTATATGATAATGCTCTACTCAGAATGTCCTTAATCTTTTTGTTAACCGGAGATATATTCCAACTATGTGTTCATCTTTATGTATATTCTGGTTTCCTCCCCCTCCTTTAAGTCATTTTGCTCCATGTGGGTCCGTGAAATTCATAACTCTTTTTTGGCATTGTCTGTGTTGGACTGGAAATTCCTTTGCAAAACTGATTTTTAATTTATCATGCATGAGTAGTTCTAAACCTATGCTTATTCTTTGGAGTATATGGAGTACTAAGCTACTGTTGAAGGTTGATGAGGCATGTGGGGTGCACTTTAAGTTAGGAGGAACAGTGAATTTTCCTTGGTGCTTCCAAGGAAAGCTCAAATTTTTGGCTTCAGCTTGGACATCCCATGAACATTAGCTAGGAAATAGGCATCCATGCTCGCCTTCCGCACCTTATTTAATGGTGAAAGGAAAACAAAATCAAGATTTGAGTTGATTCCTTTCATGATCACTTTTCCAGTTTATCAAAGTAGAGATGTAAAAAAAATTGAGTATAACCAAAAATTCATAATTAGATACTACATTTTTTTGTGAAAATATACTACTATCTCCGATTCTGCGAAGTGGATAATTGTTCTTTATTATGACTATGTCCAACTGCCTGAATCTATGCTCATGCATAATGAGTCATCTTGTTGGCGGAGTCGTTACTGCTGTCTGGAGTCGCTTTTCGATGTAGTCTGAGGAAGCTGGAGGAGTCCGCTTCTTCAAGGACTTCTCCGCAGCCTCTACCTGTCATAAAATAAGAAAGGATCAGAAAACAAAAAGGTCAAATTCTGTAGATATAGAATTTATTGTTGCTATTTTTTATCTTCCTCAAGACATAGAATAAATTTGTCCCCTAATTTTATTTTCTTTAATGTGTACTTACTTCGTATTGTTGTTAATTTCACCGCTCCTGCGATCTAAAAATAGCATTTTGTTACGGGAAATATACGTAGATACAAAAGGTTCAAGGACTTGTGCTCTATGTCTTATGACTTGCACCTCGCCTTTATGATAGTAAAAGGCCTAGCCTTGCACCTTTTCCTTGGAAATATTGGATATCAAGTACTCTCACGACTTTGTTAAATACTGGAGAATGTGAATTTTTTGATGGCCTAGCTTCGCACCTTTATGTTGGTTGCTAAAAAGACTAATTTGATATGGATTTGTGTTATACTATCTTCTCATGCAATCATCCAGAAGAGGTTAATTATATTAAGTTGGCGAGCATTTAGTCTTCTAAATCATGCAATATTCGTGTTATATTGATGTAAATTGCTGATCACCTGATGAAATGGATTGAAGTGTGAAGACGTGTTATAAGCGAGGAGTGTCCTCTTGAACTTATTTATTTATGCAGATATCTCGGCTGTTGGAACTTTTCCATGCCAGTGAAGGAGATTCAAATGTGAAGATGATAATATTGAAGGTATGCTCACTAGTGGAGGATCTTCTGTGATATTGAACTCGCCTTATAGCTTAACAGTGGTTATCTTGTATTTTTCATATAATTTTTTTCACAAACAACTGATACCTGCTGGCAGGCAGTTTGCATTGATTTTTGAGTTGCGCTGTTCAAATTGTGAACTCTCATATTTTGTTTCTTCATTGAATTTCGTAATGCATCAATCTATGATTGTGTTTCTCTTATTTCTTGGTCATTGTAACTTGTGCTGGAAGATTCATTGAGTCGGGAGTTAATGGAATTAAGAATATCATATTTGTCAGAGGAGGTTGGGTTGGGGGGAGGCTAATGGTATTCTGGTTAACCTTATAAAAGTACAAGGTATTTTTCTGGTTAACCTTATTAAAGAAAATGGTATTCTGGCAGTTTCAAAAAGAAAAAGAGTGGCATTCTGGCTACACCCAATCAAAAGCTATAAAGCCTCCTAGAGGGCACTAATAACACTTGAGGGCTAGCCAAAGAGTGATGTATGCTGTTTTATATTTGGTATCAATGGGACCCGCTCCATATAAGTGTCTAACTTGGCAGGTTTCAATGAACTTCAGCCTGTTCCCCGACTCTTCTCTTGACACAGTGAAGAAAGCTCATCCTCATGGCTCAGTTTATATTGCCCCTCTGAAAATAAAGCTGACAAAGTGCCTCTCTGTATATCTCACAGTTTCCATGTCTGATCAATCTAGTATTCAATGCTACCTACCTTGCTACCTACCTTCTCTTCACCATATGCTAGGACTATGTTTACTTGGTTGTAATAATCCAGATTGCTGAAAGTTTGTCACATGGATGTTTTTGTTTGAAAAAAGATCTTGAGAAATATCTCACAACATTTTTCTTGGTGCTGGAAATCAATAATGTTATCCTTTACTGATCCCCAAAGAAGAAGTCTAGAGAGAAGCGAGACTTTTAACCTCCAATTAGCCCTCAATGTTCACTTGACACGGAGACATGCTTAAATCACTGATTGACATCAGAGAGTCAAGTGAAAGAATTAAGTGGTTAGTTTTGCCTGTAAATCTTTGGAGCTTGAGTGAAATATGATCTTAAATCAGCTTAAGAAGCTTATTGGATACCCTTAATTAAATTAGTAGAACAGATGAAAGGAAAAGTATTGGTTTCACTTCTTGTATTGAGTTTATGTTTTAATTCTCTTTCACAAGCTTTGCTGGTAGGTTGCACAGTTCTACATGTTACCTTGTACCAGTAAAAAATATCTTAACATCAGTCATGGAATGTTACTCCCTTTTCTTGTTTCAATATTTCCAGGGAAATGGAAGGTCTTTCTGTGCTGGTGGTGACGTTACAGCTGTTGTTCATAATGTTCGCCAAGGTGGGTGGTCCGCTAAATTTTTCATAGCTTGGTAAATACAATCTTCAGTATTTATAGATGATCTTTTTAACTGGATCCATGAAGGTGAAATTTTCTTCCGTAATATGTTAAGATTTTTCCTACTGACTCTTCAATCAAGGATTGAGGGTGTAAAAAACAATGAGTGAGTAAGACAAGTAATAGTTGTTGAAATGTGCAACAGAGATAATAGCAAATACTTGACCACCTTGAATTTGAGGAATGTGTCATGTACAGTTCTAGAAACCACAACTGAAAGATACGGACATGTGTGGTGACATTGCATGTTTATACTGCTGCTTGAACTTATGAGATAGGTGTGACTAAATTATTGGCATAGCAATTGACTAGACCTGTCTTGGCAGATAACATGGTGTTGGCATGAAACAGACTGGATAAAGTCTGATGTGTGGGCTTCCACACTAGTGAGTAATCGTTTGCGGTGGCGCTCAAAGTGTGTCTGACATAGGTTCTGATTTTCGTGTTGACTTATGTGTTTGTCTCGTGGATATTGAGCTACTTAATCAGTTGACTAGTTTGATGACTTAATCAACTCATCTATTGAGGCACCAAGTGAACACTTCACTAATTTTGATGGGGAAAAACTTTTCTGATACCAAAATGATCTGAACTTGTATATTTTTTCTCCTTGGCTGTGATTTTGGCACCCTATGAACAAGAAGGAATTTCTTCTGTACTGATGTTCAACAATGTACCAAAGTGGCTCTTTATATAGAAAGCCTGAAGCTATGTAGGATACAATAACTAATAAATCTTAACTAGTAAATAATTGTCCTCCAGTTAAATGCCGAACACTCAACAGTATTTATGGGATATGATGGATTATTCTCCGAGATGGTATGACAAGACAGTGTCCCCCCTTCTTTCTTGAATTGACCATCTTTTGAAAGCTTACAGTCTTACACTGCTAATTTGTAGAAGTAACAGAACAGACAGAGAAAGTAGTGCACGTGGAAGTATAGCCGTTACAGAACAGTCTTAAACATCTAGGATATGCGTGTCGAATGGTGACACACTGACAAAATATGCACATATTCAATCTGTTTTTTTTTTTTTTGGTTATTTATGCTTTCAGGTAACTGGAAGCTGGGTGCTGATTATTTCCGTGAAGAATTCACCCTTAACTATTTGATGGCAACATATAGTAAACCCCAGGTTAACTTAGGTTATGTGTAATTTTAGTTTTTTGATACAATTCCCTGAGGAATTCATTAATCTTATTTGGAATGCCCCTTGAAGGTTTCTATCCTTAATGGAATTGTCATGGGAGGTGGACTTGGTGCTTCTGTACATGGGAGATTTCGAGTTGCAACAGAGAAGTCGGTATTGCATCTTCTTGAGTAATAGATTCAGTTCTTCAATCTTGCTATCTTGCTTTCCTTTTTGTATTTGACCTTTACCACATTAATTGACATTTGCTTGAAATGTGTCTCTATATTTTGTGGGGCTTTCTTGTGGAATGAAACAATACCTGACATTCACGTGGAATAGTTTCAGAAAAATTAGAGGAAAACCTTACAGACTCTATTTCTGGATGAGTTTTAGTTGGTAAATATGGGATTGAATTCAGAGTTTATGTTTATCTTGGCAGTAATACTTACACTCTTTCAAACTTTGTTTGGTGTTTGCTATGTATAAACTGGTATCAGAAACTTCATGTCCGCATATTCTCATGTTCTTTTTTCCTGTAGGTTTGTGCTATGCCTGAAACAGCTTTAGGACTCTTTCCTGATGTAGGTGCCTCTTACTTCTATTCGAGGCTTCCAGGATTCTTTGGTAAATCCACTTGTAACAATGTTCAGATTAATTAAAAAAAATACTGCTAGATAAAGTTCATTCAAGTTTCAGCATGGCGTTATCACTTGTTGTCAGTCTCTGAATTTATGTCACTACCTGGTTGCTCAAGCTTGGCTAGTTTGAGTCTATCTTGAGAACTATAATCACCCCCAGCTAATTTGCTTTTAACGCTGCTTCTTTCCAATACCTTTAAAACCAAAAGTGTAAAGAGTTGAAAAAGGAAGATTGGTTCCTCCTCCTTCAGAAGGTGGACAAAAGCTTTGTATACATGCCCCTGTGGCAAAGCAGCAGCCATTGTGTTCCTTTGGCATCTTCTCTTAAAGTTTCTGAATTTTTTCTACGTTTTATATCTAATTTCCACTGTTTGCATTCTTGATCTCGAGCTTTTCTCATTTCAAAAAATATCTCACACTTGTAATATGATTACATCTAGGTCAAAGCTTTTTAGGATATCTCTTATATTTTTTCCCTACAACTTCTGTGGGCTATTTGCTTGATGTTGGCCTTGGTTTTGACAGTGATTGCTGAATTTGTTCAGGCAATCAGTATTAGGCCTTAGTTTTCATGGTCATTACTGAATTCTTTGTCATTAGAAATGTAAAATAGCCTTTGAACACATGCAAGGCATCTTCTTCTACAAGGATATTTGAAGAATGCGATTCAATTTTTTTTGCTGTTGTCTTTCGTTGGGGAAGACTAATTCCTGTGTTGTTATGATGCATGGAGAAATTTTTCGGTACAAATAGTTTAATAACTATGTCTTTTTTCCCTCAACTACGTTCTTATAATCTTTGGCAGGGGAATATGCTGGTCTTACTGGTGCTAGGTTGGATGGTGCTGAAATGCTTGCTTGTGGTCTAGCAACTCATTTTGTACCCTCGGAGGTATCCAGCACTTTATGGCCATTTTAAATTGCTTCTATAACAGATGTTGTAGGACTTCTGTTACTAAAATGTCCAAACTGAATGGTCTATAAAATGGCAAAATTGATATTGGTAGACATGTAATGTAATAACTGAATTACCAATTCACCGACTGCGGAAGATATTAGGCATATGGTGTGATGGTAATCTTATCTGGCATTTGTTATATAGGTCTCAATTCTCATTGCCTTTCATTGGTTCTCTTAGGAATTTTAATTTCCGCCACCCCAATAAAGGAAGTCTATTTTCTGCCAATTTTGACCATGTTTCTCACATTTGGGCGTCCACTTTGGTCCAAATGTAGTCTGGATATAAAAGGTTTCTGAAGGACTGTGGTCAATATTAGACCTCTAGTGGGCCAGGATGTAAACTACAAATTGTTCTACTTAGTTTGTGTGTGGCATCAGCTGGTTCAATAACTTGGTGCCTGTAGATTAGTCTCTCATTGTTTCTTTTCTCAACTAATAAGTAGTGGAGCTTTACAGATGTATCATGCAGAGTACAGTATGTAAATTGAAATTCCTTATGTGGGATTGGGCACCGAAAAATATGGATTCAAAATATTTGGAGAAAAATTATTCGGGTCTTCTAATTACCTTGTCAAACAGTGCCCAAGCTAATCAGGTGTGTTCCGAATCTGGATTTGTCAACCCTGTGTGCGATGGCTCTTAAAAGAATTTGTGGGATCTTCCTTTAGCCACTGGTCGCCTTATATGCTAGATTGTGGATTTCTGGGTGGTAGACAACCTTTCCTGATGTTTTTTTATACTGAAGTTTGTATTATTTTTTTTTACATGAATATTGGCATCACGATAATCAGTTTGGAGATCTTGATATACATCTCCAGTCAGGTGGCATAACACTCTCCTGTCTCTTATCTAATTTGAATGCTTTCGGATCTTCTTTGTGTTCACAGAGGTTGCCATTTTTAGAACAAGCACTAGCTAAAGTCAATACGAGTGATCCAGATGTTATTTCTACCATCATTAGTCGCTTCTCAGACACACCAAAGTTGAAAGCAGAAAGTCCTTATCACAAGTGAGTTCATTTAATATCCATGTTATGGTGTTTGTTTTCGTGCTTATTTGTTGGAAGCTTACCTTCTAAACAGAGTTCTAGGTCCTATAAGAGGTTTTTTTTTCTTCAACTTATTAAAGAGCATGGTATTAATGGTATATAACAGAAATCATTTGTGCTCTTTCTTATTAGTTATTTTGCTTTTGTGTTACTTTTCTTCCTGTTGTTGCAAGACTATGTTCACTCTACTTTTATATGGCCATTAGAAGTGCAAGACTATGTACCTGTTTCAGTTCTCCAATTTTATGTATGTAGGATGAAGATTATTGATCGCTGTTTCTCTCGAAGAACAATCGAAGAAATCATATCTTCTCTAGTAAGTTTAAGAGATGGATGGTTATTTGATGCATTCTTTTGTTCTGTGGTGAAATTACTTTATAAAATGTGGATAAAATAAGTTATCAGAATACTTGATGTGATCGTTGCATGAATCATCAACAGGAAAATGAGGCTTTGAACAAGAAGGATGACTGGATCTCTTCAGCCATCCAATCGCTGAAGAAAGCATCCCCAACGAGTCTTAAAGTTTCATTGAGATCAGTAAGTCAAACACTACTTGGTGATACCATTATGTTGTTACCTATACAAATATATAGTGCCTAGGATCAGTACTGGACATATGTTTTGGAAGACACAGTTCTAGACTCTGGAATTAGTTTTGTATCTTATATGTTGGGCAAAACTGGTTAAAGATCAAATACTCCTCCTTCAACCTTAGTTGCACGGACTTTTCACTTTCGATGCCACACCCGTGTTGAATTCTCCAAAAACACACTACTTTTGGTGAATGCGTGTTTTTGGAGAATCCGACACGCACCCCTTGATATTTTTGAAGAGTCCAAGCAACATAGCCTTCAACTACATGTTATGAACTCCACTTCATATACCTTTGTACCAAAAGGTGCTCGTTTTCCTGGAGTTTTCAAAAGTAATGAAGTCTTTTATTCCTCAGTAAAAGAAAGAAATTGAGTTTTGCTTCTTTATTGTTTCTGTTTAACTGAGCACCTCATAGATGTGAAACGTGTTCCTAGCTACATGATCTGGAAAATTTAATTCCAATCTGAAATAAACTCAGCTATTATTCCACAGAAGTACAGAACTTCCTAATATTTATTTGCGTATGGTCATTCATACGAAAGACAGGAGCAATCTGTATTTCAAGAACTGAAAGAAATTCAAAATGGAACCATTTAGTTTTTGCGGTGTTTTAATGGAGATACAAATGACCTACTTTAATATTATTTCCTTGAGTACCGGCATGCTTCTTGCTTTGTTAAGTTAAAATACTTTTGAACAGTTATCAGGTGTCAATTCATGGTACTAAATTTTTGTGATGAAAATGAAATTGAGGAAGAATGACCAATGTGAAAAATTCTTTGTTTTATATACGCTTCTGGAGAAGTTGGTCGGAACAGTTGTTTGGTTATGATCAGGTCAAGAGCTCCCTCCACTAATAGATTGTTAATGATACACCATTTTACCTCATACTTCTCCCCAATTGAATTAGAAGTTCTAAATTATCAAGAAAACTGTTGCTTGCTTTCTTTTACTACTAGCTAATTTGTACAACTTACTAGAAACCCCTCCTCCCAGCCCTTTGTACCTCAATGTTATTTTCTGAACAGTGACCACGGAAAGATCATTTGGATTTTACAGTTGGGATTAAGCTATTATTTATTTTGGATTTTGAAATATGATAGTAGATTAGTATTGCTGTGTTGCAGGTTCTTCAAATTAAATACATCATGATCTCTTTCTCCACAACCACATCTTTCTACAGTCCTATCGCCTTGATTTAGCCAACTATTTTCATTGGGGAGTTCTTGTGTATCTGCAGATTGTTCATATTAGTTTCATTTTTTCTGTTCCAGATAAGAGAAGGGAGGCTGCAAGGTGTTGGTAGTTGCCTTGTTCGAGAGTATAGAATGGTTTGTCATGTGTTGAGGGGAGAATTTAGCAAGGATTTTTTCGAGGTAGAATATGCTAATCTTTCAGCCACCCATCTTACTGCATTGCAAAACTGACACTTGACTTTTACTGCAGGGATGCAGAGCCTTACTCATCGACAAGGATAAAAATCCTAAGGTGCGTTACATTCATTTGATCATGAATAATCCTGAACTTAGATATTGAAAGCTTTTTTCATTTTTGTGCTCGTGTTTTCAGTGGGAGCCCTCCAGACTGGAACTAATTAGAGATGATGATATTGACCGTTACTTCTCCAAGATAGATGATGAAGATTGGGAAGACCTAAAGCTTCCTCCAAGATCAAACTTGCCTCCATATGCTATTGCCAAGCTTTAAAATTGACTTGTGAAGATGTTGCAGTACTCTACAGCATGTTGCTCTCTTTTCACTAGATCATTATGAAGGCCCAATAATCATTATAACTTACCATATTTATTGGTTAGTGTTGAACCAAATAAATGCACATCACTCTATTTTATGAAATATCAAAAATCAAGCCTAAGGAAAGATACATTACTATTACAATACTTGCCAGATAGTTACACATCATCCCATTCAAAACTCAAGCACAAAGGCTAGATTGTACAATACTTAATAATACTATGAATTCATAAATGAAGTAGTTAATGAGTTTACCACAATCCTTTTCGTAAAACTTGTGTGTGGGGGTGTGGAAACATATATAACTCATAAAGGAAAAAGAGAGATAATTTGACCTTTTTTATTATTATTATTTACGAAGTATTATTCATGAATATGATCAGTCATACTAAGTTTGGCTAAGGCTGGGCAACGGTACGGGACGTACCGGTATCGTTTTGGTTCGTCCCAGTTCGGTTGCCTACGGGATGGAATATTCTGAACCGGTACATGGAACCGAGGTTTGATAGCGGTACCGGTTTATCCCGGTTCATTCCGATTCCGGTCCGGTTTAGATTAATTAATATATATTAAATAATTTATATTTTATATTTTATATAAATTATATTTTATATTTTATATTGTAATTTGTTACAATTTAAATAAATTAAATTGATATTTTTTAATTTGTGTAATTGTTTTATGGGAAAATTACGCGGATAAGCAAACTTATACTATTTAATTACTCATCATAGCTATAGTTTGCTATAATTATCACTCGTGACTAACATTATACATTAATTACGTGGGCTGACTTCGAGTTTGTATAATTAGTCATCTTTGTATATGTATAATTCGCCAGAATATACAAATAAATATGTATAATATATAATTTTTTAGTCTATATACATATACAATTCATCTCTCTCCCACTTTCTCGCTCGCCTCTCTCCTTCCTCTCCCAATCTCGCTTGCCATTTATACAAATGTATATGTATAATATACAGTTATATACAATTATATACATATACAATTCACCTCTCTCCTCCCTCTCTCGATCTCGCTCGCCTCTCTCCTCTCTCTCCCAATCTCTTGCCATATATACAATTACATATCTATAATATACAATTATCTAACCAATATACATATACAATTCACCTTTCTCCCACTCTTTTCCCCCTCTCTCTCGCTTCTCTCCTCTCTCTCCCAGTCTCGCTCGCCTCTCTCCTCCATATAACATGTAGCTACAAATTGTAGTTATCAAACTATAGCTATGGAGAGTAATTAATTATTTTTAAGTAGCTATATGTGAAAGTTTCCCTTGTTTTATCCTTATTTTTATTTAATTTTTTTTGAAATTACAAATTTAATTTATTTATATTACAACACACAAGTTATAAAAATTACTTATAAATTATAAATATTAATGAATAATAAGTAATAACTTATAAAGTATAAATTTCAAAAGATTACAAGACACAAGTTATAAATATAACTTATAAATTATGAATATTAATGAATAATAAGTAATAACTTATAAAGTATAAACTTCAAAAAATAAAACCTTAAATACTTAATTAGACTTAACTTGCAAACTTAATAAGTAAAAGTTTTTTAAAAAATATCTTTCAAATAAACTTAAATTACATTATAAATTTAACAACTATTAATTTAAACTTAAAATAATAAAAAAAATATTCATATTTTCGTAATTCCAAAAAATTATTTTTTGAAATAACTAGATGTGTCATCCCGTTTATCTCATCCCGTTCCATTCCGATCCGTTCCGGTTCCATCCGGTATATAGTGGGACGGAACTGAACCGAGTATCCGTCCCGGTAATTTCAGTCCGATTCATTTCGATACCGATCAAAGAATCGGTCAACGCGTTCCGTTCCGTTCCAATATCAATTCATTCCGGTCCGATGATCCCGTTCCAGTCCGTTGCCCAGTCTTAAGTTTGGCTTTGAAATTTAGCCTACTTCTACTGGTTTATCATTGAGAACATTAATAAATATTGTTGAACCACCCGGTCCACCCCCCTCTCCCAAAAGAAAACCCTTAGCTTGTTGGGATAGTTGTTACCTATTCTCACATTTATCGGATGAAAAGTGTAACAATCAACTTGGTGTAATCGCATACTATTTTATTTTATTTTTTCTCTTATTTTATCTTTGCTTATTATTCAAAAGTCATATTTTATTTTTTATCTTATTTTTTTCATAATAACTCTATCGCATACTCTACTTTTCTAATAAGATTGTCCTTCAAAATTACTGATATGTACGCAATACAATATATCCAAATATTATATTTATCAAAACAGTATAATACAATACATTATGAAACGAGGCTGACGATCCAAACAAAAGTGTAAACGAGGATCATGAGTGAAGATTTGCAAGAAAAGTTATCACCTAGCATGTTCTAAAAGACCAAGAAAAGTGGAAATGTGTTTTCTTGAATACTAGTTGTAGACAACTTGGAAATGCCTTGTGGCAGAGGTAATTGTGGTCAGTCAGTCATGTTCATGTGAAAAATTTCTAAAGTATTGTTGTTTTCTGACATAACAAAAGTTTGTAATTTCTTGCACCTTTATTTAAACTATAAATGCAGACTAATTCATTTTTCCAAAAGTCGGCAACAGTAGTGCAACCTTTTCTTATTTTAAAATTTATTTATGTTACATCCTTTGACCAAAGACCATTAGACCACTGCAAAAATTTCAAAATATTCCAAAAACCAATGAAATTCATCTTCTTCCTTTTCTTTTCTTTTTTTTACATAATTAAGGATATATTGATTTTTTATTTTTAATATAATCCTTATTAAAATAAATAGATTTTTATATTAAATAAAAGAACATATTAAATGAGAGTGTACTATTTAATTAAGTGCAATTAGTTGGAAAAAAACAAAAAAAACTCCTCTTGCTCGAATGGGAGATATGATGATTTGATTAACCATTTACAAATTAGTATTTTTAGTTTGATGTCCTTTGTATAAGAGATCTTTGTATTTACAAATAAGAAGTTGTAATTTCTTTTTGCTGTAAAATGGGCAAGAGATTTCATTTATTTGAAGGGAGGAGGGAAAATTTGTAAATAATGTGTTTAAGCTGAAAACGTTATTCTTTTTATCTTAATTTATTTGACACTTTTTTGAATTTTTGAACTTAAATAAATTTATCTTTATCTGTAAATTTTTCATATATCTTTTAATTATTTTGAATTGTCCAATTATTGTGACTTGTATTACATTTTGCGTAGTTTACAAATATATAAATTTTATTTTAAAATTTTTTTAAAATTTCACGCGAAAATTTTCATTCAAACTTAAATTATTTGACTGTCCCAAAAAAATATCACATAAATTGAGACGTATGATAATATAATATGAAGCTGAGGTAGTAGTTAGCACTTAGCATTAACGCATCAAATCTTCATCACGATTGTGTTTGATCTTGTATATGATATTTGTTACAAACTTTTAGAAAATCACTTGTCTAATTTTCAGTATCAGTCAAATTTTCATTAATATTTACAATATAAATATCCTATCAAATTGTTCAGTGGTTGACCTAAGATTCTGTTCCACTTTCTTATTTTTTTAAAGAAAATTTACTCCTATATATTTTAGAAATATGTTTATCTGCCTGCATAGCTATCAAAATGATGATTTTTTTATCGATATTTGTCACCTACATTAAATTTATATTTAATTATTTTGAATTTGTACAGTGTTAAATTTAAAAATAATTTCTGTCAATAATTTTTTTATATTCAAAACTCAAATTCAACGTCTTGCCGAGCAACCTAACTATTGCACTCATGGTATCAAAAATGATGAGATAGTTGATAGTACTTGTTGGGAAATAAAATAAGAAAGATCGTTTTTGTTGTTTTTATTTGAAATGTCATTTTCGAAGAGTTTACTTTGCAACTACTAGTATATACCATGCTCATGATTAACTACTTCCTTTCTATATATAATATAATATATAGTAAAAATAAAAAAATATGATGATGTTAATTAAGTTGTTAAACCAATCTATTCACTACCCTCTCTATTCTAAAATTTAAAAAATGATATTTTTCATGCCATTCACAACCCATCAAAACTTGATTTTTTTTTAATGAAAGTCTTGGTGCAACAATAAGAGTAATTATAATTTGATTTAGAGGTTAATCAGTAATATTAATATATCTCTTAAATTCTATTTTTGTATGATCAAATGAGACTAAGAGAATATTAATTGCCCCTTCGATCTATTTAATACTAATATTCTCTAACAATAATAGAAAGCAACGATATAGACTACAACTTCAGTTCTTTCACTTTATCTTATTAAAAAAATTAAAACTAAATAAAGATGAATATGAAAGGTTAAATGATGATATAATTTATTTTTTTTAATTATTATTATATATATAAGTTGTGTCTTTATTTTCAAATGCATACGTCATATTTGATCATATTTGTAGCTCGAAGGTGGATAACTTCATAATATTATAAATTGATAGGAACTAGTTGCATTGACATTTGGGATTATTCAAATATGATTAACAGTTAAGCTAAATTTAAATTTTGGTTTGAACTTAATTATTTGTTATCGAAATATGAAGTTAATTATACTCTTACAATTGGCAATATTTCTTTTGACCAAAAAGGTGTTGTTATATTAAATAAATTGGTTTATTTTTGGTGTTCGGAGTTCATATAAGAGTCCCGATTAAATCTGAATTACGCGCTCATTACAATAAAAAGAACTTTTGGCGGCAATGAATATTAAAATTAATAAAGAGTGTTAAAGTCTTTACCGACATTAGTTAAGTGTCATTAGAACTAATGTCACCAAAGGCATTAGGGACATATACAAAGAGTATTAATTATCGCTAAAAATACATATTTAACGATAATTAAGAATTAATTACTGCTAATAATCTTTTTTGATGTAGTGACTACAAAACTTATTTAGAGATGGTGCTCCTAATAAAATTTTCTTCACATCAGAAGCTTGAACTAGAGACCGCATTAAATATAGATTTAGAAGTTTTATTACGTTAATGGAATTAATTTGGTTCCCAACAAAAGATAGTGTACTGAGCCATTTGGCTATTAACATTACATGCAGAGTTTTAAGATCTAAGTACTATAAAAATTACAAAATGTTTGTTTAATTAATAACAAAGTGATATAGCTAGTAATGGATGACCAAGCATTTAATGAGGAAATCTCAAATTTTATTTTTCTTTTTTATATAATGAAAGACTGATTCATTATGTTAAACGGAAAATTAATTGGCAATTTCTTATAATAAATATAAATTTGTTAAGACTTAAACAATAACTGTGAATGCGTCGTGGTGTGCCATTAATGATGAAAACTTAATCAATTGATGTGATATTCTTATATTGATGATTAAATTCAAAATTTATATTCAATTATATATCTTTTCGTACATATATTTTGATCACGATCAAATTATTGAGAATATAATTAAATAAATAAAATTCTCGCTAACTGATTAAATTTTTAGATAAAATAATTTTTCACTCACTTCATTAACATCATGATATCATACAAGTAAAGATTTTGTGATTGAATTTTACACTCATCCGCATTGTTTTTAGTTTTATAATGAACAATTTTAAAAATGTATGAAATTTAAAAAGTCTATAAAACGAAATTAAATAAATAATGAATATCAAAATAATTACATTATTTGAAATAATTATAAATTTCATACGTAAGCAAACCACAAACGAAATAAAATAGTGGATGTCAAAGCATTAATCATCCATTGCAAAAATTATAAAGTTTTAATTAATAAAGTGGCCCTTTAGAGTAATGGGAGATTAGCAATTTGCTTGGCTGATGAAGCATTTAATGAGGAAATTCAACTTTCTACCATAATTTAATTTAAGTTATTACGTGGCTTAATGTCTTACCAGATAGTATTATAAACTTTATTAGACTTAAAAATTATAACTTGAATGTATCTTTTCTTTTTCCTTTGTTTTTTTGGTCAACGAACTCTACTATCAAATAAATTAGATAATTTTTATTAAGAGTGATAATCTTATTCGTTTAATCACAAAAAAAACATTAATGTTAAAATCAACCCCCACCCCCACCCCTTTTTTTAACAAAAAATTAAGACAAAAAGTACTTATACAAAAATCTTTCATTTATTGCATAATAACATTAGTTTTCTTACTGAGCCTAGTCCAATGTAAATATTCCCTCCGGTCATAATTAATTGTCATGTCTTTCTTTTATAGATCAAATTATAAGAATTTGATCAACATTTTACGATATATATATATTTTCATCATATTGATATGCCAAAAATTGAAATTTATAGTACTTTTAGTATAATTTTTTAATATCTATTTTTTTTAAAAATATATATCGAATTAACGTAAACGAATTTAACTTTAAAAATTAGTCAAATTAACTTTCAAAAAACGTAATATGACAAATAAAAGTGGACAGAGAAAGTATAAATTAGTCGAATCGATAAATTATACATGATAGATACTTGAAAAATAGAAAGAGGGGGATAAAGATCCGTTCAAGTATAATTAGGTCACGTAATATTCAATGACCTTATAAATTTATGTCATGTGTACTATATAATAATTATGATTGAGATACATTTAAATTATATATTCATTTTAATAATAAAAGCAATAAAGCCGTCAATTATTTTTATTTTTTAAAACTACCAAGTAAAATAATTAAGTGTACCTATCTAGTATTTTCAAGAGAAAAAAATAAGACTGACGGGAATATGCGGACTCTCGACTCTTTTACCTGCCAAACCTCGTACTTGTATTGGACTTTTTAAATTATTCTAATTTTAAAGAATTCGATATTTTTGAAGAATCTGAATAAATATATTTTTATAATTGTTTGAAAACCTCCAAATAAGTTTTTTTTTAATGTATTATCATGCTCTTTAATTGAATTACTATTTAGAACTCAATGATGATTTTAAGTTTGATCTACTTTTGGAGATTACTTCAGAATTTGGAGAAAGCATGTATGAAATTACTCCCGAAAAAGTTTGGCGGGTAAAAAGTCAGGAAGTTTGCATATTCCCGTCAATTTTAATTATTTTTTTTAAAATATTAGCTTGGTACACTAAATTATTTTATTTGATAGTTTTTTTTTTAAAAAAAAAATTGACAACTTTATTGTTTTTATTAGCTATTATTGTAACGAGTATATAATTTAAATGAATCTCAATTATAGATTATTATATAGTACACATGACATAAATCTATAAAGTCATTAGACATTACTTGACCTGATATGCTTGACTGAATATTTATCCGAAAGGGAGAGGGAGATGGGGGTATGTACTGGTCAATTTTTCTTAAGACTGTAAGATTA
This sequence comes from Solanum lycopersicoides, assembly GCA_022817965.1. NCBI lineage: Eukaryota > Viridiplantae > Streptophyta > Magnoliopsida > Solanales > Solanaceae > Solanum > Solanum lycopersicoides. The sequence goes on from CM040618.1 coordinate 114,696,179, forward strand.
ATATTAGATTTGAGATATATCTAAACCAATTCATTCTTATCAGTAACTAAGATAGATCTCATCCATCTCAATCTTCACGTCCTAAAACCGTAAGTATGAAAATATATGTTAAACAATGACAAAAGTCTCACATCGGTGTTTAATTAAATGGGTGAACTCCTTATAACGCTTGGGTAATCCTCCTCCCTTTGAGCTAAATTTTGGGGTGTGAGTCAGGCCTAAGACCTAATTTCACATGGTATCAGAGCAGGGTCCGTCTCACCCGATGTTGGGGCCCCCCGAAATCAAAATTGCCCACACACCATATGCTAAACACTGTGCGTGAGGTGGGGTGTTAAAGAATGACAAAAGTCTCACATCGGTGTTCAATTAGATAGGTGGACTCCTTATAAGGCTTGAGCAATCCTCCTACCTTTGAGCTAGCTTTTGAGGTGTAAATTAGGCCTAAGACCTAATTTCACAATATACATATTCATTTTTCATCTTCCATTAAACACATAGAAAGATTGAAGTAAAATAAAATTTCTATAAGCATTGGTTTCTTCCGAGACATGACATCCATATGAAATATATCAAAATTACATAGAAAAAAAAAAAAGACTATTGGTGATAATTACCGTTAAACAAATTGGCAATACCCAACAAGATTTACAAAAAAAATTCAAATGTTAATTCAACACCCTTTGGACATAATTAACCTAACAAATTCATTTTCTTCTATTTCATCTTTTTTTTTTCTTTACAAGTATCTCAACTTTCACATTACTTTCCTTTTGACCCCCATATTTTTACAAAGAATCACTTTCCAACCCCAAATAATTCTTTAGCTCATAAGGAAAACATGGATTTTTCTTCCATTTATCACCATGTAATTTTAATATCTTGATTACTCTTTCCTTTGTTGTTGAAGATCCACCAATATGTAGCAAAGCCACCAATTTTTTCACTGATCCATACATCAACAAATCATCCAAAACTTTATCAGTGGGATGAGAATTGCAAATCAATGAAAGTATTTTCACACCAATTTTTGTGCCAATATTTGAAATATTCAACATTTTTTTAGTTATGGCTGCAACACCTAAACCATGTTCAATAAATCCCATTCTTCCATCAGCACATTCACACATCATTTTGATCAAATACATTATTTTCTCACTTTTTGATTTGCTTGAATCAGGTAGAATCTCAATCAATGTACACATAGCTCCAGCCTCAATTGCTTTCAATCTTGATTTTTTCGATTTTTCGAGTATGTCTATCATGACTTGTAATGCACAAGAACTAGCCTTGCTACATATTTCATCAGACATAATTTCCATCAATGATTTAAAAAACTCAATCCCTTGATCTTCAATCACAACATTCCATTGGCAATCTGATTTCATAATCCTTTGCAATATCGAAACGGTGCAAAATCTTGCTTCTTCACTCCCTCTTTGAAGTATTATAGCCATAGACTTCATGCACCCTGGTTGTAACAATATCTTGATGGTTTCCTCCTCTTCTAACACAATTGGTAACTTGATCAATACACTAAGAGCCTCTTCACATGCTCTAAATGTAACGAAATCCGAGCTTTCGATTAAGATTTGTTGAATAATCCTAACAAGAACCTCAACTCCACCACATTTCTTGAAATCATCTTTTACATCATGATCACCTAATTCAACAATTGATTTGAGTTTCTTTAAGGAACTTACCTTAAAAGGACTTGATTCTATCGTGTTGATCAACGATACGAGCTCATCATGATGCTTCATGGATAATTCATCATGAGATTGAGATTGAGATTTGCCATTTTGCCAAGCAAGAATGAGTCTTTTGAGGGTATGATTTGGTGTCATGTCAAAACTATGTAAAACTTGCATTGTGGTAGGACAAGTTTTTTTCTTGCAAGTGTAGAACCATTTTTCTATATTTTTTCTCTCATACGTAACACCAGTAGAGATCGTAACAGGATCTTTCATCAGCTCCATGGATATTGGACATCTAAAATGTAGAGGAAAATCCATGAATAATTGATACAATTTTTGGTATGTTTTTTTTCTTTTTCTTTTGTGAATTGTTATAGCAACATTGAAAGATGAAAAGGTGAAGTGGGGTAGACAAAATCCTAAGCTTTTTATAATGTAATTTATGATATGTGTGGAAGTCTAAAGAAAGAACAAATCAAAGTCAAACAACTCTATTTTAATTAATTGGGATTACAAGTATCCAAGTTGTGTAACTGTTGACATCAAAGCAAAATAGATTGGTTTGAATATTCTATGTATAGTTGAATAATGAATGCTCTTTTTGCAAACCCCCACCCCTTATATTTTGGATAAATATGAATTTGGCCCCCTAAAATTTGTAACGTGCAAGTTTATTTATCAAAAAAATTTATTAGTATTTAGCTTATATAGAATGAGAGTTTAGTTTTGTTTATTTTATAAATTACTAGTATAATTTATTTAAGTTGTTATAACTTGCAACATGTCACCCACCTTAGTTTTTAAACTATTAATTCAACTTACTATGAGTATTTACTAGTATTAGTTACAGAAGATTCGATGATATGAAAATTCTTTTGCATCAAAAATATATCAAAATTAAATATATTTTATTATAATCTTTTTAAATTAGTTGAAATGGTAGATTGGATGTTGTAAGCAATTAACTTGCTCCGCATGACTTTATATATTGCTATTCATAATGATTTCATGATTCGTAAGCAAAATTCATATTTATAGAATTTATCAAATGTTTGACATCAAGATAAATACATAATGTTCGTATTTTAATCTAAATTACATAAATTTGTGGATATATTTGTTTAATATAATATTTTCATTGTTATAGTCATCGTATTTGTAAGTTGAAAAGGAAATATATAAAAAAGATAGATAAAGTAAATATATTATTCACTTGGATATAGAATTCACGTGTTTTATTTTATTCACCTTAGTCTAAAAATTAAGATAATATATCTTTCAATTATGATTAATGTCATAATTAAGATAACAATATGAGTGATCAATTGTAAGATAAAGAAAAGTAGAGGGGGTGAAAATGACATTATACTTTCTTATATAAAAAGTTTTTGTGGACCAAATTGGGAGTTGACTTTATGAAGAGTAGAGAAACTGTTAATTAAAAAGATTAGATCTAAACTTGCGCAAGACATGCATAGATTGTTGAACTATTTTAATCTAAGGGTTTTAGTCGTATAATTAATTTATAAAAAAATATTTTGAATTGAAGATTTATTAAAAATAACATTTCTACTTCAATTTTATAAAAAGTCTATTTATCTTTTTTCGACCTTATTTATAAGATTTTATTAGATATGTCGTTGTAATTAAAAAACATAACAATGTATTTATATTCAAAGTTTAGTTTAAAGACTACGATATGTTCACACGTTATTATAACCTCTTTGCTTCTCGTTGGCTGTTGAGCTGCCTCTCTGACTCTCTCTTCCCTTTCTCACTCCAAAATAAAAATAAAATAATTTGAGTTTAAATTTATGTACTTGCAGGCGCATATATATATATATATATATATATATATATATATATATATATATATATATATATATATATATATATATATAATTTATACTCTCTCCGTCTTATTTTATGTGATACTTTTCGCATTTCGATATTCAAACAAGTCTATCTGTAAGCTTTTCATAGATCCTTTTAACAATTTGAATTATCAATTATTGTGACTTATAGCACTCTTTACGTAGTTTACAGATATATAAATTTTATTTCAAAAAATTTAAAGATTTTATACGCAAATGTCTGGTTAAAGTTAAATTGTTTAACTCTCAAAAAATGAAAAGTGTCACATAAAATGGGACAGAGAAAATAACATATACACTTTATACATGTATTAATTATGTATCTAAAATATATAGTTGTTACCGCCCACATGTATAGTTTGTCACACTTAGCTTATACATATTTGTCACACTTATTATGTCTTTTATCTTTGCTACTTTTGATATTTTTTTTTATATATAAGTTTCCCTATATTCAACTTCTGGTATTGAAAACACAGTCACACATACATATACATAAAATTACGATCAGATATTATATTTGTGCGATTTTCAATCCAAATGAGATATTATATGTGCATAAATACTATGTTTTGAAATCAAAATATTGCTACACTTTAGAACATAGAAAAATCTCTCTATTTTTTAATTTTTTAAAAAATGGGCGTTTGTATAACACTATTTACAATTTTTTTCTCTTTCTGTATATGTATAAACAATTATTAAATTAGCTTATACACCTAACTATTCATAAGTTAGTGTTTATAAATTAAAATTAATAAAAATTATAAATTTATCATTTCCAAGTTATGATCTATTTTGGCTTACATGTGCTTTTGATTAGATTAAATATTTTATTATTTTCTTCCTAATATTTTTCTTATTCTCGAAATACTCTTTCCAAAATAGGATTCCTAATTCCCTCTCAATTTCATTTCGGTAGTTTGTTCTTCTTCTTCATTTTCTAATTTTTATGTTATCTTTTTGATTTATAATTTAAGAAAGTAACTTTAAGAACATATCATTCATTTGAACAAAAAAAATTGTTATTCTCAATACATACTTTTTAAACATCAACTATTTATCATCTATGTAAGTGTTTCGATCGAAATATATAACTAAAAGGATTTTAATTAAAAAATAAGATAATTCAGAGAATGCAAGCGTTATCTGAAATACGAAGTAAAGAACGAATAATATTTTATGGGTATTAGTAGGTCATGATAATTCTGTATTATTTTTAATTAGTACATGAAAGCCAGTAAGGAACAAAATGTTTTAATATCAGGTCTTGAATCATGAACTAATTGACTTAAGCATTTAAAGTCTAAAATTACGTCTGGCTGAAGAAAAAAATTATAAATTTTTTTTTTTTTTTATATTGAGAGATTGTTGAATATGTGGAAAAACAAATTTGAAAGAATATAACAGCTACACTTTTGAGAATATATAATAGGATGTACTCTAAATGATGGCTAATATTATTATTTAATTTTTTTTTGGGTGGGTGGTTTAGCATTTGTTAAGAAAAATTAATAGTACCAAATTTGGTAAGTTGTAACTAGTCCATCCTTTAAGAATTAGAGAGATAGGGATGGGTGGAGCTAGGAAGGTGCCACATGGTTCTCAAATAGAAAATACGGAAAAGGGACAAAATTGCTCCTAAATTATATGAAATAGACCATTTATATCTTTTTTTATATTTTGGGATAAACAATGTCCGTGCTGTTATTCTAATAGACCACATATACCCTCAAGAGTTAACACCCTATATTTTTGTTGACTTGGCAAGCTACGTGGGACTAATCCTTCCACCAAAACATTGTCAACTAGGATTCACTACAAAAGAACTAGACCTTTCGCATATTTCGCATAGTTCAGGGGCAGTTTGTATTAGATATTTAACTAAACAACGTCTTTAAAAACGAAAAAGGGTCAAAATTGCCCCTGAACTATGTGAAATAGATCACTTATATCCTCCGTTACACTTTAGGATCAAAAATGCCCCTGCCGTTATCTTAAAAGACCACAATTACCCTTAAGACTTAACAGAAGTGATGTGGCAAGCCAAATGGCACTAAATCCGCCACCTAGGCTTGCCAACTAGGATACCCACTAGAAAATTTGATCCAATTCCTAATTCAACCCTACCTATTTTTATTGGATCCAACCCACTAAAATTAAAAGGGAAACATCATTATTTTTTCAAACCCTTTTGTTACAAAGTGACATTTATCTTTGTTTATAATATTTGCTATATGTGGTTCGGTTGGGCTCTCTTATGAGTTTTGGCCAACAGAAGGGAGAAACAGGGGTACTAAATCCTATTAGAAGAACATATTTTCCTTGAAGAATCACAATTTAGAAGAATCTGCTACTTTTCATCTGGATTCTTGATTTAGAAGGTAAATTTTCTTTTATTTTATTATGAAACTGATTTTTTGCTTATTTTCTGTAGGATTTTAAAGGTTTTTCATAATTGTATTTTGAAGTTAGGGTTTATATGTAACATTTATTTGTGAATACGTTAGTAAATATTGTCGTAAGTCCTGATAATTCCTTATTTTTGAGAAAAATACTTTTTTTCCTTTAATTTTACATGTGTGTTGGGATTTGATTTGTGGGGAGGAGTTAAAATATAGTATGTCTTTATCTTGTTTTGAGATCCCTTCTTGCTGTTTTTATGTTGGTATTGACACATTTTTAGGTTACTTGTAAATAATTTAAGATTTTTATTCTTGAATCTAAATGTGTGATCCCGATCTAATTATTTAATCCTTCTTCGTTATGTGTTTTTATTGCTAAGTTATTTTCTTAGATTTTATATGTTATAAAAGTCACTTTCTTCTTGCTAGAAGTCCTTTTCTCATTTACATGTGTTTTGTTTATTAATGTGGGGTCCTATATATGTTCTTCTATTTTATTTTATTTTTGCAGAAAATACAATATGGAAGATATGAATGTTGATCTTTTATTTCACTATGGAGGTATTGTGGTTTGAATTCCAGTATTGTTGTGGGCCAATTTTTTTATATTTGACAGGTGATTAGCAATTATATTGTTGCTTGCTGCAGTTAAGTTATTGTTATGAAATGAATACCTTTACATTTTTTTGTGTTGCTATCCTTGAGAAACCTTTAGCCGTCGAAGTCAGTAACTGAAATTGATCTGATCTTATGCACATCAAAACATCTGATAACTTTTTTCGTGCTTGTTTTATATGGAGGATGCATAATTGAAAATGATGTTTCCCTTTTAATTTTAGTGGGTTGGATCCAATAAAAATAGGTAGGGTAGAATTAGGAATTGGGTCAAATTTTCTAGTGGGTATCCTAGTTGGCAAGCCTAGGTGGCGGATTTAGTGCCATGTGGCTTGCCACATCACTTCTGTTAAGTCTTAAGGGTAATTGTGGTCTCTTAAGATAACGGCAGGGGCATTTTTAATCCTAAAGTGTAACGGAGGGTATAAGTGATCTATTTCACATAGTTCAGGGGCAATTTTGACCCTTTTCCGCTTTAAAAATTAATAAATTATAGTAAATATGTATATCACTTAACTATGATTAAGTGTTAAACGACGTATATGCAAAATATATGTCTTATATTTATTTGTTTGGTATAAACATTTGATATGAGATATTTTCGTTGATATCTCGTATATTCTTAATTCTCTTAGAAATATTAGTTGATTGGGCCAAAGTTAAGTTTTGATTTTGACATAAGTTGTTATTAGCTAATGTGTATCCATTATTTTTAATTTTGTTATTTTATTACGTATTTGATTCAAGTGGTAATGTTACAATCTTGACAAAATAATATTTGAAGGTAACGGCTAGATATCCTAATGTGAAAGAAACAAAAAGAAATCCCGTCGACGATGCAAAGTATATAATCTAAAAAGTAGTGCTTTGACCATTATTAAAAGAGTCATAAATTTCATCGACACAACTTTTTCATGTTGATTTGATATTAACTTAATTATTTTGGTTTAGGAAATTGGTCAAACAAGTATAGTTGATAAGACACACAAGGGTTGATTGGGTGAATGGTTTCTATGCGGGAGATTAAAATTAATTTCTTTCACGGACAATTTTCTTAATAAAACTTGATCATATTAAACTTACTTAATGTGATTTATATTTTTTTGTATGATTTAATTTATTTATCAAATGCATACTCAAAAAATAGCTATTATAATTTTCTAGGAACTCAAACCAAAACCTCTTTCTTTATTAGATTTAATGTCCAAGTTTGGAATATAGAGGGATAATTTCAAATATACAAATAGAATAATTAATTTACAATAAATACAATCATATTTTATCTATATTAAATAGTCAAAAGTCACCGAAAGTATATGGAGTATTATGATACACACATAAGGGTGACAACTGGGACGATCAAATGGACAAGTGTCTGTTTCAATTGACTTATTTTAGGTGTTTTTAAGTAGTATTGAAGTATTTGAGTAAAGTTAAAAAGTGCTTATAAACACTTATTTTAAAGGGAAAATTATATGAAATAGCAAATTATTAATTCAAATTAAATGTTATAGCCATAGTTTATTTTAATTATAATTTACAGCAAACATCCTCTTTTCTTGCCATCTGATTTGGTATACAGTTAGCCATTTTCTGTATACAATTAGTCATTTTATACAGTTCGGTATAAAATGTATAAAATGCATTTGTATTTGTATAAAGTGAGAGAAAATTATATATACAAATACAAATATATATATTTTCGTCCTATACACTTATAAATATACAAATTCAGATTTTATTATATAAATTACAATATATAAATGAATTTATACAAAACTGAACAATTTGTATAAAATGAATGTTTGTGGCGAATTATACAAATCAAAAGCTCCATAGCAAACATAAAATTTGCTATGGAACACAATTATGCAAACTGTAGCTATAACATACAAATATAATTTTTATGTTCGCTATATGTGAAAGTTGCTCTATTTTAAAACCAAATAACAAAAATAAGTCAAAAGTTAAAAGTCGAAAGTCAATCTAAACAGGCCCTAAGGTTGTCCTGTCTTGTTAAGCCCAATTGGCAACTAAATGCATGGTACATAGGCCCAATTGTCCAGTCTTGTCAGGCCCAATTGGCACCTATATAACCCTAAATTGAGAGTTTGTTTGAATTGGATTATATATTGCGATTGCGAATAGTGACTGTGAGTTTTCTTATCAACACCAATAACGAAAGATGCTCGCTACAACAATAATAATTACTTTATTTTTTATTTTTTTTAATTTGAAGATAATTTTCTAATGAAAATTGTCACTCTTTTTATTTAAAACTATGGCCATGAAAAAGGTTTCTCCTGCGTAAAGTATTGTACACATATATCGTGGACTCCACATTTTTTTATTATTATTTGTAGTTGTGGAAGCCTATGTTCAAATTTTTATTGCTTAATTAGTTAAGTCTAATTTATAGTGTCATATCAAGGGAATCCTATTTTCTAAGCTAAGTAGTCGTAATATTCTTTTGGTAGATATTTTAGTTGACAAACAAGGTTCCCAATAGGTGATTTTTGATGTTGAATTTAGCATTTGAACCTTTGAGATTATTGTAAGTATATTTTAATTCGTTATTGAAAGATAATATTCATCCAACTATAAGTAATCCGTATGATCCATGAGTTTGGTTTAAAATGATTTGAATAGGGTTTAATCTCAATTTTAAAACTCTTTATTTGCATTCATATAATGTAGGTTCAATATTAAAGGTATGAATTACTATCTTATTTTATATCTTTTAGGATTTATTTATTCATTTGTAACTTTTTAAAAAAATTATAAATTCAAATTCAAATTGTGCTTATAAAATTTAAATAACAATATATTAAATTGTTGAAATTAAATGGGTCGATAGGCAGGTCAAGAATCAATCCACTTTTAAGGCCATTTGAGCTCAAAGTAAACTTAGGCGGATCAAAACTCAACTGAATTTATATTGGTCAAAACACATTAATCACACTAGTTCAAGTCTTAATTACTAAGATTCCCAATAGTTTCACATATTACTTCTTCTACCATATTTCATGTTTAGGATACATGACTCAGAATTTATAAGATACATATAACTACCGAATTTTAAAATTGAGATACAAAATTTGTTTATTTAAATTAATTGGTTATAACTGATTTCGTTAATTAGAGGAGTAGCTGAGGATTTTCAAAATACATACTCCCTCAGTTTAAAAAAGGATGACCTAGTTTGACTTGAAACGGAGTTAAGAAAAGAAAGAAGACATTTTAATCTTATGGTTCTTAATTAAAGTTATGTCAAATGTACCAAAATGCTCTTTAATCTTGTGGTCTTAAACATGCCACGTGAAAAGTTAAAGTTAAAGTGTCGCCAAAAAAGAAATGGGGTCATTTTTTTTAAACAAACAAAAAAGAAAATAGGGACATTCTTTTTTAAGCGGAGGGAATAGATAATTAATTTTATTTTATTATTCTTTGAGATAGTACATTCATTAGTATTATTAATATAAGATAAAAACATGTATATCTTGGTAATGTAATTTGGTTAATTCTAAATTATTACTCTTAAAATAATAAATTCATTAATTTGATATATCTATTATCAAAGTATAATGTATCCAATAAACTAAACACTTAGATACATGAGTATCATACGGTACATTCATATGTAGTATAGATTTATCTAGCACTAATTTCATGTATTTGTTGTATGTATCTAGTATTAATTTTATGTATCTATTTATATATATCTAATATTAATTTCATGTATTTGTTATACGTATTTAGTATTAATTTTATGTATCTATATATGTCTAATATCAATTTCATTTATCTTTTATATGAATCTAGTATTGATTTGATGTATCAGGTATCAATTGCATGGTAAGCATATACATCTAATTATGTGTATCTATATTCATACGTTATTTTAAAAAACATGTATCTCGAATACATAATAAGCATATACATTTAATTATGTGTATCTATATATGAAATGTAGCTGAAACACATGAATTTAGGACAAATCATGATTGTAGAGTATTCGTCATGTCATTAATGTCATAGTGTTATTAAAAATCATGTATCCAAAATTTAATGGTGGATACATATATATGTTCATATACCCCATTACTAAAAATACAACTCAAGTCTTAATTAAGATTACTACTTATTGGATAAGTATATTTCAAGGGCTATATCAAAGCAATATTGGTACTACCGCATCCATGACATAGTACCAAAGAAAGCCTTAGAAGAACACCATATCAAACAAAAACTCTTTATAATACTCCCTTTGATCCTTTTACGTTGTGGCATAACATAATCAAATCTAAGATCCATTTCTTTCGTAGACAAACAATCAAAATTCACTATGAATTGAAAGTTTTTTCTGTAACAGTTACTTTGATTTGATTTCATTATAAATAAACAATACATAATAATATGGGTTCATGAGAATTTATCGGCAATGGTGATGATATCTTGAAAAGAAGAGAGTAGAATAACTATTGTTGGAATGAAATTGTAGGTTGAAATTCTTGAATCAGAAAGGAGAATACATAATTGAGTGATAAATATGGGAGTTGGAGAATTAAGAGATAGTGGTTAATTTGAAGTGAAAGAGTTATTTAAACAGATAATTAATCAATCCTAGTTTTAAGGAATGTGGTATCTAATTGTATCTTCTAATAATATATTAATATATGATATAAAATACTAAAAGTGATAATATATGTAATTATTTGAAAGTAGAGATAATATTAGTATATATAGTAGTGATGTATATCTATTAAGGTAATTTATATTTTACTCTATTTTAATATCTTCAAATTGCAATTCAATCCATACCCACTCATTTGATATCTCTATTCCAGCGATTAAACAACATGATGAAAATACTACTGCAAATAAATAAGTAAATAAATAAATGACCTCGATATAGTCTTGAATGTCACGTTTAAAATGAATGTAGGTCACTGTCAATCGAACATTATTGTGATAACTACTGAAATGGAGGTAAGATATTTTTTTAAGGAAATTAGAGAAACATCTGTATGTTTGGTTACTTTAGCATACAAATCATTCACACTCTTTAACAAAAATAGATTAAGATATAAATTAAACATAATTTTTTATTTTATTTTTATTAATTATTATCAAATATATTAAAATAATTACATTGAAAATCTAAATGAAAGGGTAAAATTAAAAAAATAATCTAAAAGTAATCTTGAAAATTGAACAACTAAGTTAGTTTAAAAATTAAGAAATGCCTCAAAAAATTCATTTAATATGAAATGAAAAAAATATATCAATAAGGATATTAATATTCTTTATTAATATGTATACTTTATTACTGCTAAAAAAATATTTTTATTACGATGTGGGGAGGAGTGAGGACCAGTTATATAGTACTGCATAAAATAGGAATTGGTATTTAATGTTCCTTTAATTATGAAGGGGTCTTAGAAATCGACTTTAACAACTTGATAGCATGCATCAATAAATAACTAGAGACAGTATTATTATAAGAGAATTAAAAATTACGCTAAAAGTATTAATTAACCTAGTCTTTAAGAAAGGGTACGTACTACTCATATCTTAATTTCTTTTTGCACATGAGTTTAATTAATTAATTGAACCTAGAGAATTTGTTCTACATCTGCCTACGACATAGTTGTACACACGTAATAGGTAGAAATTATTTAACTAAAAAAGGAATACATAACATTACCAAAAAAATATCATAGTAACCATAGATTTAACTGTTTTAGACTTGTAGCGATTTTCGATACAATACAATATATATATGTGTATATATGGTTACTGAAAGAGAGTTGATTTTTTAATCTAATATCACTCTTAGGTAATCTACAACTTTTGCTCTTAGGTAATCTATAACTTTTGCAAACTTCAGCCTTACACTCTCACTAATTTGGCTAAATACTTAACTTAGTTTTTCTTAGGCAACAATCAATGTAACAACACATTTAACATACGAGAACTCTTCCTAACCTTTTATTAATATAAAATCAATACAGAAAAAGATTTTACGAATTTGTCTAAGGCCAAAATATCTCTAGACGAATTTCCACCCCATATAAACTTTTCTGAACAAGGCAGTTACAACAATTACATTGGCGGTTACATCTGACATGTGTCTAACACTTGTCCTCACAGAATTCAAACTAAGTTCGAGCATTAAATATTATAAAGTATTTTCGAATTCAAAATATATTCTAACACTTAATCGAAATTAATCATTCTAACACTTGAAATATTTCAGCCTATTCCAACACTTAGAATATTTTAACTTATTCCAGCAGCTAAAATTATTTCAGCCTGCTTCCAACACTTAGAATATTTCATTCTTCCATTATTTCAGCTTTTTTCTTGCCAATGTCAAGTCCACAGCCTTGTCTTGTCAAAGACAACACCCCACCTTGTCTTGCCGACACGTAAGCCTTATATGTTGTCTTGCCATCACTCAAGCATCTTGAATTCTTTATTGCTCACTAGTTTTTAGTTGCACAACTGCACTGTTTTGCTCAAATACATGTCAAGATCAATGCCTAAATCTTTGACATGCCTACACGTTATTAGCTCAAGTAGACTAGGGGTCTAACAATTACCGATATTATTATATATATATATATAATGAGAATCAGAATTTTAAGTCTATTTTATAAAAATATAGTTTACAGGGATTTTGATAATTACCTTATACATATTAATTAAATTTTCAACCCTTCATGTATACTAAATTTATGGGCATGAACCAAAGAATCAGAAATATTTAGTCACCCACCCACAATAGCAATTGTTATTTTGTTTTTGCATTTGGATCTGTGTGTAAAAAGCAAAACCTTATCTTCGCCAGCAATTAGAAATTTATTAAGAAATTAGTAACACAATCCAAAACTTGTGTGGTATTCACGATTAGAACATCATTGTATTCTATAAATAAATAAAATTAAATAAATAAAATTAAATAAATAAAATTAAATAAATAAATAACTTCCAAAATTACATCAGCAGTCTACCAGATATCACAATTGAAAAAACATGCATTATGGACTTTATAGACGTGTCACGTTGCCAATTCTTGTTAATTCTGATTCATATGCAACAAAGTAGAATTACATTCAAAGCAAATTAAAATCTATATTTACTTGGATTCTTTCAGGAAAAAAATAGTATATAATCTCTTTATTTAAAAAAATGATCTTTATTTCTTTTTAATTTATTTTAAAAAAAGTTATTTTTTTCTTTTTTGACAACATTTTAACTTTAAAAATCACAAGATTAAAAATCATTTTGATATATTTAACATAATTTTAATTTAGAACCACAAAATTTAATTTTTTTTTTCTTTTTTAAAACTCCATTTCAAGTCAAACTAAATCATTCTTTTTAAAACGGAGGGATTACTATTTTTTGAAGAACATGAAACAATCTTTGAAGTCTCATAGTTATACAGAACAAACTGAAAGAATGAAATGACAATAAACCATAAACAATCTCTTTCACAATTTAAGTTATACACACTGACTGACAGACAGTAATCATCGATTCGATTGCATTGCTTTTTAATTTCATTACAAACACATATATAACTAAACATTAAAAAAAAAGAAGGGAAAATGAAGTGCTAAGATTTATTAATTGTACATTTTATCTCAACACAAAAAAAGGGTTTCAAGCAGTGTCTCCACCTTTCATCTCTACTTCCAAGCTATCATCCATTTGCAAATTCCCTTTCAGAGGTTCATAATACTCACCCAAATACCCACCAAGATGATTATACAAAGCACTCTTATCAATCCTCTCATTATGATAACTCTTACAAACATAATAAAACAAACTTTGCACCAAAAGCCCCACCAATATCACAACCACAAGAACAACAATCAAAATCCCTCCAACAACAATCCTAACAAAAACACTGTACCCTTCACCATCCACAACAATTGAACCAAAACCACTACTAATCACACCAAAAATCACCAAATAACCTAAAATCAACACACAAGCCATTCTAATTTTCCCTTTTAACAACTCATAGCTTTTCTTGAAAGCAGCAAGGCCTTGTATTGGTTCAAGAACAGTAATCACACTAGCAAGATGCCATAAAGCACTTAAGTAGACATGAACCACAAGGAAGAAAACAGAGAGGAGAAAAACAGAGACTAAAAACAGAGCAATACTGTTTTTGCTTTTGCTCTCAAAGGCGATTAACATGAGTACAATGAAAAAGGACAAGACAGCGTTGTAAACAAGCATAGAGAGGAAAACCCATATGAAAGTAATGAAGAGTCGTCTTAAGATACTGGGCAGAGCAGTGATTATTGAGGAGAAGGAGACTTGTTTTGAAGTGTAAAGAGAAGCAACAGTGAAGACAACAGCAGAGGTTGAGAGGAGGGAGAAGGCGAAGAGGAAAATTAAGTAACAGAATTGGTAAAAGAGGAGTTTGGTCCATTGAGAAGCATGAGAAGCACTTGGGTTTTCATGGAGTTGAGAAAGAATGGGATGGGTGAAGAAGGAATGAGCTAAGATTGCAAAAGAGAGTGGCAAGATTAAGCTGAGAGTGATTCTGTAAAAAGTTTGTGGAGATCTCTTTGGGATGGAAACGGATTCTTTGAAAAGTGAGGGTAAACTCAAGTTTTGTTGCTGTTCTGGTGCCAGATCCATGGCTTTCTTGGTTCTAAATTGAAATCTTTTTTTACCAGAGAAGAAGAAGAGGAAGGAGGTAGGTGAAAGAAATTATGCTTATCTAAGCTAAAGAGGACAAAGACAGAGATATATTATTACTCTCCCATTCCGTACTAATTTACGTGACATATTTTAATTTTAATTTTTATATCTAATTTATATATTTTTTCAAATAAGTGATACATTTTAAATTTCGAGTTTCATATATAATTTTATGTTTCTCAAATTAATGAGTGATAGTATATATATGAAACTCACACTCTTAATAATTTACATATTAAACTCAAAAAAATAATAGTTAGTTGTTTTTTCACACTTATCTCTTTTATTTTTAACATTTTTATGTGTTAAAATTATAAATTATTACAATTTAATGTAGTTTTTAAATATGTATATTTTTTTTTATATTTTTTTTAATGATTTTATGTTACAATAAAGATGATAATGGAGTGATGAATACGTATTTATAAGAGATCTAAAGTTTGCGTTATTCTGGGCTATGGATATGAAGTTGCCTTTATAAGAGAATATTTTAACCATCAATGTGAATTGGCTGAGGCAACTGAGTTGGATTTCAATATGAGTATTGAACATAATGAAAAATATTTTGCTAAAAAAGAGAATCATTCAGAGTGATTGAATAGTTAGGACTTGAGATTTTTATATTGGAGGTTTAAATTTGAAATTCCTTACTACGAAAAGTAAGGAATTTATCTTTCGGAATGAATAGAGCTTTAATTTGTGCACACTCAAATAGCAGGTGCGAATATTCTTCGTCATAAAAAAGTCATATTTAAATTTATGAAGTAAAATTATTTTATTTGATTCTGAAATTTATATGATGACACATAAATTGGAGACAAATAAAGTATTGCACTACTTGTTCTGTCTTAATTTACTTAGCAAAATTGAAATTTTGAGTTTAAAATTTTAATTGTGGATATATAATATATTAACTTTTCTAAATTAAATTTATGTATGTATATATATAATTTACATGTTAAGTAACTATGAATTATAACAACTAAAAATATTTATAAATTTTAAATGTGACACATTGGACATACTATTTTTTGGTATAATTTTGTGCCCACAGGATTGAATGCCCTTGTACTCTACTGTAGAAAACATTATTCAATTATATTATGAAGGACGATAATACTTTTCAGCTAACATAAGTCACGTGGAACACCTTCTTTCTTTTTATAATTGTCGTCACTTTCTTGATATTTTGAACAAAGATATGTAATTCAATTTAAAAAATACTATTTCCCTACATATTGTTTAAAATGTTTTAGTGTTAGGTTAATTTTTTAACCAACCAAATTAACTAGCACATTTAGTTATTCAACTATTTAAAAGCATCGGTAGAGGTTTTAGATCGACAAGTTAAAGAATAGAAGAACAAGGATTTTTGGTTATTTTAGAGTCAATGAGATATTTTAGTGTATCTATCATTTTTCATTTTACTCCTATTCAAGTTTGAGAGGATCGGTTACTTTTGATTTGTTTTTATGTGAAGTCAGGTGCGAATAGTATGTTTCCGTGATTTTTTTATGTGATGCGTGGTTATGAAAATGCTTAGATCTTGTTAGAAATGATTTATTTGCGTTGTTTCCTCATGTTGTATTTTATCTTTAGCAGTTTTGTACTCTTTTTTTTTGGTTTAATATATTAGATATATTTTTCAAAGTCCAATCAATTTATGCTTTGAAGATTCTTATTTGGGAGTGGTTTGCTTATTTGAAGATAAAAGGTTCAAATCTTGTTTGTATGATAAATAATTTAAAAGTATTTATTTATCAATTACACTATAATTTAGGTAATCTTATTTTTGTTAGTCATGAAATTTACGGTCTAAAAACAATGGGCACTTTTTTGTTAGATCACGTATAATTTTTAATTAGATTCAATATTTAAATTTATGAGACATTTTTATTGGCATAACTAAGTTTCTATCACATAGTTAGTGGTAACCTGAGGTTTCTATTATGTATTTGTCCTAAAACTAAAGTAATTAACACATAGAGCTATGTTTATAGGTTGCAAAATGTAATTTTGTTAAAAAGATTAAAGAATGAAAATGGTTTGTAATATTTGAAAAATTATGATTAAGGAGGTATATATGTGTAACAAGTCATAATCTCTAGATGGGTCAATTGATCTCCCTTATGATCCATTGATTGGCCTAAATTGTTCATATGTAAGATATTTTTTGAAAGAAAAAAAAAAGGGAGTTTGACAAGTCTGGATAACAATGTTAAGAATTTCAAGGCGACTAAAATTAGATATTTGACGGATTGGATTATGATTCGTATTTTAGTCCATGGTTATTCTAATTCAAGTAACTTATGTCAAAATTATTTAACTCAAATCATTTCGGTTCATCCATATAAAACAATGGGCTTTGAGGTCGAATATTGGTCAAATGGATGATGATTTGATTTGAGTTGTTAGCTAGCTCTCAAGCTTAATTCAACTCCTCTATTGGCTTATTTCCATTTTGTATAACTAATATTGATCTATTATCACAATTCAATTTATGAGGAATTTGCATGTGAGCTTGAACATGTTTCTAAACACTTTACTTTGTATTACTTTCAAGTGGTATATTTCTCCGTATATAATGAATAAAAAATTCAATAAGGTATTATCGATTGACACCCCTAATAAAAAGGTATTAACATCATAATGAGAATTTTAACATTCCAGCACATATAATAGCTAGGTTAATTTGAAGACTATGACTCTATTTCTATTGTGATGGATATTAAAACAAGGTTAAGTAATTGTAGTGCTTGCGTTATAAAGGATACACAAATTGTTACTTCTTAGATAGAAATATTCACAGTTGTGACAAATATGGATGTAAAATGTCTACAAGAGCTTAGCAAGTTGGCCTAGAGGTGGAAAAGGAATAAGTTAAAGCTGAATTTGAATCGATTAAAATGAGTCAAATTAATAAATGAACATGTTAGTAACTCGCTCTTGAGCATCTAAATAGCGAATCCTAATCCAACTCGCCACTGCGTCGTAATTTTTATATTTTGAAACTTACTCTTCATCGTCATCTAAAAAAGTAACATATACTTGCACAAAAGCCTGATGGGTCAACTTAGGCACTGCTTAAATAAGCCCATCAGCAAACAATAATTCATACCCAACCCATAAACCAAACTTTGGATGGGTTTGGGCAGGCCAATTTTGAGAAAACCCCAAATTCAATTTATTTGGCCTCTGAAAAAAAAAACTAATTAATTTGCTGAATTGATGTTAATCAATACAGTATTTATCTTAATCTAGACTGTTGAAGGAAGCTTGACGACTGATGGAACAAGTTGAGGAACATGGCCATCGAAGCAGGCTGACGAGTTAGAGTTAGAGTCATACTAGGACTAGACTACTAATCCTAAGTTATGTATGATAAGCTACTGAACTCTAACTCGTCAGCCTGCTTCGATCGATGGACATGTTCCTTTGACGCATTCATCAGTCGTCAAGCTTCCTTAACTTCAACATAGACATCGTAATATTAAAGGTATACAAATAATAAAAGAAGTAAATACACGAAGAAATAAGGGATGGATTCAACATCAACCAACTATCTCTTTTCTGCATTTATTCATTTTTAACAAAATAAAAGAGCATAATGATCTTCTTGTTAAAATGTACACATAATTCTATTGAGCAAGAAATAATGATTTTTGTTCCTAACTATTCCCAACCAAATTGCCTTGCTCTTGCAATTTTCCATATTAAGCAACAAAGAAACAAAATCTAAATCATAGAGATGCAGAGAGATGTGGTTTTCTTCTTTTTGTTCTAAGCAGCACTAGAAGTTGATGATACTCTTTTCACTCTTCCCAAGCAATTGTCCTTAGGCCTACAATGAGGCAAATACATCACTGGACAAGACGGATTTTTCCTTTCAAGCCTACAAAAGAAATAAGTAAATTAACAAACAGATAAAATAGAGTGTACGCAGACCTGACCTCTGTTTGGTACGTAAATCAATAATCAAACAAAAAGATATGTAACTTACTCATAATCCAGCAGAAAATAATGGAGAAAAATAGAGATTTCAAGCTTAGCAAGGTCATTTCCAGGACAAAGTCTACCTCCTCCTCCAAAAGGAAGGAATGTTCCTACCTTTGGTGTAAGTCCCTAAAAGTTTCATAACACAACATAAATTACAAAAATTATTTATCTGCACCGAGTATTTACACTAAACCACGTCAAGTTTATGATAGTTAAGTAAAAAAAACTGTACTATTTCTAAAGCAATATGGTTTGTTAAAACTTACATCCCATCTAGAAGGGTTAAACTCCAATGGATCCTTATATATTTCAGGATCCAAATGAACACTCCTAAACCAAACCAAAACTTTCCATCCTTTGGGTATGGTATAACCATGAATAGCAACATCTTCCTTTGCCTCACGAAAGACCACAAAGGAGAAAGTAATCAAACGAAGCGTTTCATCGATCACCTATAAAGGAACAACACAATGATATTAAACATTAATACATTGACTAGAGAAGAGAAAACAGAACTTGATATACCACAAACGCTAAAACGAAATGAAAAACTCACCTTTGAGAGGTAGTCCATATTCCTGATTTCCTTGAGTGTCAAGCCCTTTTGATCAGCTGGCCTATTTTTCACAATAGACTCTTGCTCTTCCTGTTTTTTCGAATCGAAAGATTGAAATCTCAACAAAAACAGAACATTGAAAAACGTTAGTAATAAAAATGTGAACTTTTTGTTACCTTAGCTTTTTTGAAGAACTCAGGATGTTTCTGCAGAAAATATGTTGCCCACATAGTTATATGACCTGAAGATTCATGACCAGCATTAAGATACATTACTAAAACATCAATAATCTCTTCATCATTTAATTTTCTTCCATTCTCATCTTGAACTTCAAGTAGAATATCCATCATGTCTTTCTTGTCTTCTAGCCCTCTTTTTTCGCTCCTCGCCCTCCTATCATCCACGATCGATTGAAAGATTGCCACAAGTTTCTTACGCGCCTGAAAATATATCCACGCCTTTTAAATAAGACATGATTTTTTCGACAAAAAAAAGTAAAGACCAATTTCTTATTTACCTTAAGTGCTTTATGATAAGCAAATCCTGGCAAGTTGACAGCCATAGCTCTAACACCATAATTCAAAGTTGTATATTCCTTTTCTAAAACATCCATGATTTGTTCACTTTCAGTACTAAGGAAAATGTACATAATAATTCGAAAAGTTAGCTTTCTCATATGTGTTAAGAACTCAATTTCTCCCATGGATGACCATTTATCCAATGCTGATACTACTCGTTCTTCGATATACTGAATGTACATCGACAACGCCTCGTGACCATTCACAGGTGCTGCAGTTAGTTTCCTTAACCATTTGTGTTCTTCATAGGAAATACCAATAAATGATTTTTTACCAATGAGTTCCATAGTAGATTTAGGCCAGCCAGGCTTGAAGGCTTCATCATCATTTAAAACCTTTCTGCAACCTTCTGGTGTTGTAATAATCACACATGGATTCCCAAACATGAATGCCTTGTATATTCCTGTTCGTCCGAATCTACAATTATAATAATAAAAAAAAAAGCATCAGCGACAGAGCCAGAATTTTGACTAGGCCTTGTCAAAATGTTGAAATGTCGCATTTGAAATATGTGACATCAAGCAAGTTAAATTACTAGAATGACACTATAATATATAGAGAATTGTATGTATGTTCAATATAATTTTCTGACAAAAAGGATTCAGAATCATGTAAAGTCGGATTAGAATTCAAACATATCCCGCATATTGTAAAACGAAAATGAGGTTTAGGAAGAGGTAAACCTTACCATTACCTTAGAGGTAGAGAAACTATTTTCCATAGACCTTCAACTGAAGAAAAACAACAATGCAAAGTAATATAGAGAAAGAAATAACTGAAACGAAGATAGTCATAGAAAAATACTATAAATAACTAATAAATCATTCGAAGCAATAGTCATTACAAATAAAACGATAATCAACTAGAATTATATTATTTTTTCTCCATCTCTCCTTGGAATACTATCTAACTAGCTAGTGGAGGCAGGTGTTCATTCCCTATCTAAAATGCACTTTCTTATCTTGTATAATTGTCTACCAAAGTAGTGGCAAGTAACATACGACTAGACTTATATCTTGTATGATTGTTGTTTCAAAGATAAGATTTTAATGTCTTTCAAACAGTAAAAACTTTATTGAGAAATCGTACGTTCGAATATAGTCAAATAGGATATTGTTTATACAAATATATATCCACCCCTACCCCTCTTTGTCCAATGGGGTGGCAAAAATAAAATATTAAGTAAATAATATTGTATTCCAAAGTTTGTTAACTCTTATCAAATCATAATTTTTAAAGTTTAAACTTAAAAGGCATACATAATCACATGCATATTCAAATTATACATGGATGATGACATAATATACTAAAAATAGCTCGTTTTAGTATACAAGTACAAGTAAACAGGAAAAATATATATATATATATAAAATAGTAAGCCATAGACAAATTATCAAGTATCACCAATATGTTTTCTTATTTTATAACTCTTTTAACTTTAACTTTTCAATATCTAATACATTTTATACATACATTTAATAATTCTGATATCAAGCAAATAAATTAAAATAAAAAAAATAAAATATAAGTTAAAATATTTTAACTTTAACTTTTCAACATTTAATATATGTAATTCTAATATCAAATAAATAAATTAAGATGGAGAAAATAAAGAATAAGGTAAAACTTAAAGTTGACACAACATTGGCGTGAAAAAAAGGGAATATTAATATAATGTCGTTTTCTTCTTGTAATGACAAAAAAAAGTGTCAGGTAAAATGACAAATATTGGGAGCCTCGAATTAATAAAATAGCTGACTAGGCATGCAATACTTTTAATTTTCCTCTTTTTCTACTTGTGTTTGTTTCTTAACTAAATGTTCACTCACTAAATGAAGACAAATGCTTCTTTTACAATTTATAATTACACTACTTGCAATACCGCCAAGCTAATTTCCAATACCTTTTGCTGATAAAAAAAAAAAAAAAAGATTAAAACTAAAATAATTATCACTTTTCACAAATCATGTGACATCAGTTTTATATAGTATCAACAAATCCCAAAAATAAAAATAAAAAATAACAGTTGGCTAACTAGTTAGATCGAAGTGTTTAGTATTGTAATTATTTATATTTCTATTCATCGGCGTATGCAACATATAGACCCTGATTTTATCTTAGATCTAATAATATTTTTGATGTGACCTATAAATTTATATAAAAAAATCTTTTTAAAATTGTCATAAATAATAAGTATATATAAAATTAGAAATACAATGAATTTAATGCTAAAAACTTTAAAGATTAAAACCCTAAAATTCAGTTTCTAGATTCGCCTCCGATTTTAAAATCTTTCTTTGGTCAAAAAGAAAATGAATTATGTCATGTGCGCGCTTGTGGTAGAGACTTGTGTGTTTGTCTGCACCTCTCAATGGCACAATAAAAAAATTTGACATATGTACATTTAAAAATATATATATACATAATTTAAAAAGCGTAAATAATATTGAATTCTATCGAACTCGTATAGAGTAGAGATATGGATGACCTGGAAACAAAGGAATAGATGAATGAATCAGGATTGTTGGATTTGAAAGCTCTGAGGAAGGACCACATAGTACCAATAAAAGGCCATCCTAAATCACCTGGTGGCAATGACAATCTCTTCTTCTTGTCACCACTCAACTTCACTTTTTCATAGTACCAAACATTTACACTTAAAAGTAACCATTTCATGAACCAAAATATCACACAAATTATAGTTACCATCATCATCAACCAAAAATCCATAATTCTAATGATGAAACAAAAATATATCTTTTTATATATGTAGAAGATAAAATGGAATAATTTTATTTTTTTTGCTTTTTTCAAAAGTTGAAAGAAGAAGAAGAGGAGGAGAAGGTTGATAAGAGAAAAAAGAGAATAATGTTTGTGAGATAATTTAATGACATATCCCTCTCATGAGTCTCTATCTATGGTCCTTTATTTCTAACACTTGTGTTGTCTATTTATAAGTGAATGAATAGGAGGAGGAGGAGGAGTTCTAGCATTTCAAAAGTGAATTTTAGGTAGAAGAATTTTTATATGGGAAGTAATAAATATTAAAATATATATTTGGAGTTCACCTTTTTATTAATTAATTAACAAATACTAAAGATATGGTGATAGAATATTTTAATTATAAATTATTATACCATTTTTGGTAGATAGGGTAGAGACAAGAGGTGCAAAATAATTTTATTTGTTAA
Source organism: Solanum lycopersicoides (assembly GCA_022817965.1). Taxonomy (NCBI): domain Eukaryota; kingdom Viridiplantae; phylum Streptophyta; class Magnoliopsida; order Solanales; family Solanaceae; genus Solanum; species Solanum lycopersicoides. The sequence goes on from CM040618.1 coordinate 114,719,818, forward strand.
AAAATTGTATTATACAAACAAGAAAAATAAATAATTATTTAATAATAGATTTTGAAATTTTTAAAATTTATCCATAAATATCTTTTTTAACCATGAAATTTGATTAGATTTAATTTTCAATTATTTTTGGGGATTTTCCATTCCAAAATTTATTTATTTATTCTAAATAAAGGGCATGTCTAAATATAACTTCTTCTTTTTTAAGGGACTATTCATTCACAAAAATTTCAAGATTTTTCCAAATATAGAGCATGTCCAAGTATAGTTTCAAAATTTAAAATCACAACTTCAAAATTCAACTTTAAATATTTATTTGACTATAAAATTTAACCAGATTTATCTTTAAATATTTATTTGACTACTAAATTCAAGTATGTTTATTTTTAAATATTTATTTGTCAAAAAGTCATATCGGATAAATAAGGAAAATAAATAATTATTTAATAGTAGATTTTAAAATTTTTAAAATTTATCCTTAAATATCTATTTAACTATGACATTTGATTAGATTTAATCTTCAATAAAAATTTTTGGAGATTTTTCATTGACAAAATTTAAATTTTTTCTAAATAAAATGCATGTCCAAATATAACTTTAATTTTTTTAAAGGACTTTTCATTCACAAAAATTTCAAGATCTTTCTAAATATAGAGCGTGTCCAAATATAGTTATAAAATCTAAAATCACACTTTTGATCATAAAATTGACTAAATTTATCTTTGAAAATTTATTTGACCTTTAAGTTTAATCATGTTTATCTTTAAATATATATTTTAACATTGAATTTAATCAGGTTTGATCTTCAATTAATTTTAAATGACTTCTTATTTAAAACAGTTAAATATTTTCCAAGCATGTCAAAAACAACTTTTAAAATTCAAAAATACAAACTTCATAATTCAAGTGTTTGATTGTACATTTTGAATTAGACTTATCTCTAAATATTTGTTCGACCATGAAATTTGATTAGATTTCATCTTCAACTAGTTTTTAGCGATTATTCATTCACTATTTTATTAAAAAAATCAAATATAATTTTAAAATTCAAAAATCACTGTTTTATAAGTGTTTAACCGTGATTTTGAATCAGATTTTAGAAATTTATATTTAAATTAATGTTTGACCATGAAAATTTGACCAAATTTGATCTACAATTAGTTTTACGGGACTCTTAATTCCCAAAATTTTAGTTTTTTTCCAATATTGTCTATGTCCAAATACATTTTTAAAATTCAAAAATCACACCTTCAAAGGTTATTTTGAATCAAATTTTTAAAATTTATCTTTAAATAATTTTTTATTCTTCAACTAGGTTTTACGGACTTCTCATGCACAAAATTTAAAGTTTTTTCAAATATATCGCATGTCCAAATATAACTTTAAAATTAAAAACTCATAACTTCAAAAATATAAGTGTTTGACCATAAAATTTGACTTAAATTTTAAAATTTTATCTTTAACATTTGTATAACCATAAAAAAATTGTCATATTTGTTCTTCAATAAGTATCTGGGGACTTTTTCCACCATTTTTTTTTCCAAATATAAGTATATAACGCATGTTTAAAATACAACTTCAAAATATAAGATCATAATTTAAAGATATAAAGATCCGGTAAAGTATAATTAGGTCAAGTAATATTTAATAATCTTATAGATTCATGTCATGTGTATTATAGAATAATTTATGGTTGAGATTCATTTAAATTATAAATATTTATTATAATAATAAAACAATAAAGCTGTCAACTTTTTTATTTTTTAAAACTATCAAATAAAGCAATTAAGTGTACACAAACTAATATTTTCAAAATACTTTTAAGATTGATGGGAATAAGCGAACTTCCTGACTTTTTACCCACCAAATTTTCCGGGAGTAATTTCACACACGCTTCTTCCAAATTCTGAAGCAATCATCAAAAATAGATCAAACTTAGAAACACCATTAAGTTCTAAATAAAAATTTAACTAAAGAATATGATAATACATTTAAAAAAAAAAAATTATGTGGAGGTTTTCAAATAATTATAAAAATATATTTAATTAAATTCTTTAAAAGTGTAAGATAATTTAAAATTAGTATAATTTTAAAAATCAATATAAGTACGAGGTTTGACAGGTAAAAAAGTTGACAAGTCCGCATATTTCCGCTAGTTTTCTTCTTCTTGAAAATATAGGATAAACTTAATTATTTTATTTGATAGTTTAAAAAAAATAAAAATAATTAACGACTTTGTTGTTTTTATTATTATAATGAATATATATAATTTAAATGAATCTCAACCATAAATTATTCTATAATATACATGGCATAAATCTATACATTTATAAGACTATTGGACATTACTTATCCTAATTATACTTAACCGTATCTTCAACCATTTTTTAAAGAGTTTTATGATCAAACCAATTAAAGTTAAGAAAGTAGGCTTTAACTTCTTTATATATTAATACCGTGAATTGTACTTTTGATTATTTGTTTGAATTAATCCTCCTTGCATAAGTTTTTTTTATATATATTTGAATTTCTAGCTCCATCTAGTATTAAATTAACGTTTGATTATTGATTTTGAAGATTTATCTTAAATTATGAGAAAGGAATAAAAATGTCCTCTGTTTATAGTTAGGTTCAAATTTGCTCTTTTCGTCAATACTTTATCCAAAAATATCCTTATTGTTTATTTTCTTTTAACACATTCTATCTCTAATAATATTTTTTATAATTAGCAAATATTTATCTTACAGAAAAAATAAAAAATAAAAAATATTTATTATTTTATTATAATTATATTTTATCGTTATCTATATATAAATTAATGAAGGATATACAATGATCTCATATATATGACATATATCATATGTCAAAAAGGTTCATGAAGTTATTCTATTTTAATTGATAAGATGAAATTAAGAAAAAAAATTCTAAATTTTTAATTTTAAAAGAAAGAAAACAAGAACATGGTTTTTATAATAATTTAATTAAGAAGAATATGTGTTTTAAAAGAAAAAAAATATAGTTATTTGGAAAAGGGCATTTTTGACCCATTTAGTAACTATAAGGGCATTTTTAGATCAAAGTATTGACCGAAAGAACATATTTGAACTAAAGTATTGACAACAACGGCAATTTTAAGCCAAACTATAAACTGGGGACATTTTTGTTCATTCCTCATAGTTTAAGGATATTTTCGACTCTTTTTCCATTTTTTTAAAAAAGTTCTAAATATAGGGTGTGTTTGGTATGAAGGGAAATGTTTTCCATGGAAAATGTTTTCCTAGAAAATGTTTTCCTGAAAAACAAGTAGATTTTGGACTTATTTTCTCATGTTTGGTTGGTGAGTAGAAAATATTTTTTGGAAATGATTTTTAGTGTTTGATTTATTAATTAAAAATGTTTTTTGAGAGACATCTTTTATTTTTATTAGAGTAAAAAATAATTTATGAAATTGAAAATATTTTTTAAAATCAAAATTATTATTTTTTGGGAATGGGGTGGGGGATAGTGGGTGGGGTCGAGGGGAGGGGGGTAGGAGTGAAAAAATAAAAATTTGAAGTTGATAGTATTTTTAAAAAACAAAATTAATTCTTTTGGGGGTTGGGCGTGGGTGGGGGGGTTAGGAGTTTAAAAATAATTTTTTGAAGTTGAAAATATTTTAAAAAAGCAAAATAAGTTTTTTGGGGAAGGGTTGGGGGGGGGTCAGGGATTTGATGAAAAAATAAAATTTTGAAATTGAAAATATTTTTTAAAAATCGATGTTTTTCCCAAAAAAAAAATATAATTTGAAATTGGAGGAGAGTTTTGGAAATGTTTTCCTTAATTTTTGAAGGAAAATCATTTTTCTTAATTTTGAGAAAAATGAGTTGATTTGAAAAATATTTTCCAAAACTTTTATTCCAACCAAACATGAGAAAATTGGAAAACATTTTCAAAAAATATCAAACACACTCATAATATATACAAATACAACTTCAAAAATTCCAATTCCAATTTCCAAATCTATAAAGCCAAAAGAAGCCGAAAAAATAAGTTTAACATCTTTATATATTAACATTGTAAATAATACTCTAATTATTTCGTTTGTACTGCCACTATGTATAAGTTAAATATTATTTAGTACCTGCATGGGAAAGATACTTGATTAAATTTTGATTATTAAAAAAAACTTACTTATATTTAGTATGTCGTTTTTTTTTTGGGTTTTCAAATATTTGTACGTTGGTTGAAAGTAATTGTTAATTCATGTAGTCAATTATTTCGACATGGTGAAAAATAATTCATGAACAAAAAGTACATTTAAAAATACATTTTTACCTGATACGTGATACAGTTTATATTCTTATGACCAACACGGCTATCGATATACAAGTTCTGAACTTTAATATTTCTAATACAACTTGTCGCCGTTTATCTATTATATATATTATTTATTATTTTTTTCCGTTCATATTATTTGATATCTGTTTATTTAAAATATCTCTTAATTTTTTTTGGAATAAATAATCATTTTAAATATTAACAGATTTGATACAGTAGTGGATGAACTGCTTGTCCCTTTACTAAAAGTCTCGAGTTTAATCCTTGAGTATGATAAAGTGTTTGATAAGAAGCGCTTTCCCTAAATGAGACTCTACGCGGAACAAATTCGAAATAATCAAACTCTTATATAGATATTAAATATCAGATGAAAAATCAAAAAGAAAAATTTAACCTTATTAAACAATTTTGATTTTTGATTTCTATTACTTTATATTATAAGATAGAAAAAAAGAAAATTATTTTAATTTACTTAAATAAATAAAGCAAAATAAAATATTTACTTCTAATATAGAGATTAAAAAAAATGAAAAGCAGTAATATTATTCTATATATAAAGAGAGAGAAGAGGACACTGGAAATGTTGGGAGGAGGATGTTTTTGCCGGCCTATGTTCTACTTTGTGTTGTCCTCTCGTTATTATATTAGAATGGAGTTTTCTACTTTATTTATATCTTCTTTATTGCTAAATGGAATAATATATTTGGTCTCTGCTTAAGATAAATTATAACTTCAAATATAGTGATGTTTAGTAAAAGCATATTTAATTGTTAGTTATTAATTAATGTGTTATAAATAAAAGAAAATATTTAACTTAAATTGCAAGAAGAAAGAGAGAAGCAATAAGTAAAGTAGAAGAAAGAAGTAAGTATTTGTTTTCACTTGTACTTGACATCTTGCATTACATATCCTTTTATGGAAAATATTACTTGGAGAAGTGATGTTGCTAGAGTTAAAAAAAGGTGGTGGCCTCATGACATCCACATATTTAGAACACTCCCCTTTAGAGATTCATGTATATATATATATATATGTTGTTGCTGTCTCATTAAAAATTTTATTAAAAAAATTTAGTGGGATAAAATCTTGGTTAAGAAAAAAAAAGAGTAGCGCGTATTTACTCCCTCTAATAATGACGTTACTTAATATCTCAAAAATAACGCATTCTAATCTTATATCTCAGCTTCTCAAAGGTTGACGTTGGTAGTGCCTTGGTGAATATATCTGCTAAATTATTACTGGAATGAACTTGTCGAACATCTATTTCACCCTTCTTTTGTAGATCATGAGTAAAACGAATTTTGATGAAATATGTTTTGTTCTATCTCATTTGATGTATCCTCCTCTTAATTGAGCTATACACGCAACATTGTCTTCATATAATGTTGTTGGGATGTCTTCTTTTAAGGGAAGACCACATGCTTCTGGATGTGTTGAGTTACTGATCCCAATCACACGCATTCTCGACTTGCTTCATGGATGTCTATTATATCTGCATGATTTAAAGAAGTAGCAATCATAGTTTATTTTGTTGAACGTCATGATAGAATTGTACCTCTACATGTAAATAAATAACCTGTTTGAAATCGACCTTTATGTAGGTCAGACAAATATCTTAAATCTGCATAGCCAATTAATTTTGATCAAATTCTTTTGAATAAAATAGTTTTAAATCAATGGTCCCTGAAGATATCTAAATATATGTTTAATACCATTTCAGTGTCTTAGAGTTGGGGAAGAACTAAATCTAGCTAATAGATTTACAGAAAAAGATATATCTAATCGAGAATTACGAGCAAGATACATCAATGCACCAATTACACTAAGATATGGTATTTCAAAACAACAAGTTCTTCGTCATTTTCATGAGATCGGAATGGATCTTTATTAATATAAAGTGATCTCACAATCATTGGAGTGCTTAATGGATATGTTTTATCCATATAAAATCTCTTTAAAATATTCTTAATATATGTGGATTGATGAATAAATACTCCATTTGTAAGATGTTCAATTTGTAGACCAAGACAAAATTATTTCCAAGGTCTTTCATTTCAAATTTCCTTTTCAAACATTCTACTGCTTTTGAAAGCTCTTCGTGAGTTACAATGATATTCAAGTCATCAACATATACGCTATAATGACAAATTCAGATCCAGATATTTTAATAAATACACAAGGACAAATTGGTTCATTCTTACACCCTTCGTTTAATAGATATTCGCTAAGGCGATTATACCACATGCTTCCTGATTGTTTCGATTCGTATAAAGATTTAAAATTTTATCGAACAACTTTCCCGGGAATTTTTATATCCTTAGGCATTTTTAATCCTTCGACAATTTTCATAAAAATGTGATTGTTTAGTGAGCCATATAAATAAGTAGTAACGACATCCATCATATGCATGCCAAGTTTTTCATGAACTGCTAGATTTATAAGATACCTAAATGTGATTGCGTTCACCACAGGAGAATATGTCTCCATATAATCAATACCAGGTCTTTGCGAAAATCTTTGTGCCACAAGTCGTGTTTTATATCTGACGACTTCATTTTTCTCATTTTGTTTACGCAGAAAGACCCATTTGTATCCCACTGAATTTATACCTTCAGGTGTTCGGATTATCAGTCCAAAAACTTCATGTTTTTCAAGCGAAGTTAATTCAACTTGAATTAGATCTTTTTATTTTGGCCAATCATTTCGCTGTCTCCATTCCTCGACAGAGTTTGATTCAAGATCTTCATTTTGTTGTATTATTTCAATAGCAACATTATAAGCAAAAATATTATCGACAATTATATCATTGCGGTTTCATATTTTTCATGATGAGACATAGTTTATTGAGATTTCTTCATTATTTTGAGGCGCTTGAACCTCTTTCAAGGTTTCATCAATTATTATGTATCCTTGCTCTTCTTGAGCAGTCTCTTCATGTTATGACCATCTTGATCGTTAGCTCCTTTATTTTGAGAGAATTTTAATCTTTGGAACCGATTAGTCTATCACGTTTTAAGCATGGTTTAGAATTTATGTTAATTAATTATCCTATAGGGATGTCAACTCGAATTGGAGCATTAGCAGCTGGAATATGAGATTTAGTAACTCTTGATAGGTCATGAATGCATCTGGCAGTTGATTTACAATATTTTGCAAATGAATTATCTTTTGAACCTCATGTTCCCATTAATTTGTACGAGAATTTAAATGAGATAGTGATAATGCATTCCAATCTATATCTTTTTTCAGCTGCTTATTTTCTCCCCCTAATGCTGGGCATACTGACTCATCGAAATGACAATCATCCAATCTTGCCGTAAATAAATCTTCAAACATAGGTTTCAATTATTTTATAATAGAAGGAGATTCATACCTAACATATATTCTCAACCTTCTTTGGGGACCCATCTTTGTATGTTGTGATGGAGCAATTGAAACATATACCGCACATCTAAATATTCTTAGATGGAAAATATCCGTCTCTTCCAATCTATTTCTTTTTTTTCCAGCTATTTATCTTCTCCCCCTAATGCTGGACATACTGATTCATCGAAATTACAATCATCCAATCTTGCCGTAATGGGTAGCTTTGTTCTCATAAGCATATATAAAGAAATGAATAATGTTTGTGCCTTTAGGGCTTTCTTTTTGCTTCTGTAAGGGAAATTTACATAAATATATTATATTAAGAAAATATTTAACATTTATAGTAATAATATTTTTTTCACTTAAACACTTTTAATACATTTGTAATACAATTTTAATACATATTACAAAAAATAATTTATTATTTACATATTCTATAAGTTGTATTGATGATTAATACATTTATGACACATTTTAACACACGTATAATATAATGTGTCAATTTCTTATCAAACAAACATAATGTATTTTTAAAAACAATTATAATACATAATTATTGCATACATAATTCACTTTTAATACTTATTACAGATTTAACATAATATTGCTATAAATGATAAAAAATAAAAATTATCGCTAAAATCAGTAATTATTACTAAAAGATATCAATCCAAGTAATTTGTCCTTCTTTTAATGCACTTCCGAATATTAGAGTATATTGAGTGAAAAGAATGCATAGCAAAACTATACTATGGAACCATTATTGGCATATTGCTGATAGTAGGTTAATATTCCCTCTGTTCCTAATTACTTGTTAATTTTTAAATTGACACACATATCAAGAAAATAATTATTGACATAGTGAGTGTTTCATTTTACCTTTATTAATTATGAAGTGAATGAATTAAAAATTTAAGATTTTCAAAAAGTTTTATTTTTTAAAAAATAATTAATTGAGGGTATAATAGGTAAAAAAAAATTATTCTTTATTGATTTGTCTAGATGACCAAATAATTAAGGAAAAACTATAAAAAAAAAAAACAGACAAGTAATTAGGGACAGAGAGAATATGAATCATTCAACACTCCAGTCTCTATTGTGAGAAGAGATGTAGATATTCTGAGTGTTCTACTTCTCATATACATCTAATTAGTTGTATACGTAACACAATATATGAGCGGCAAATTGGCATGGTTAATTGAAATAGAAATTAGGTTGGATTTGATCCGTTCAAATTTATTTTGGGCTTAAATAGGTTAAAAATAGGTTGGGTCTTAACTCACTAGATTTGATCCGCTTAATCTCAATAATTTGACAAATTATTATTTAAGTTTTATAACAACAATTTCAATTTCAACTCAAAAAAATTAAATAAACAAGTCATCAATGGATAGATAAATCCTAGAAGATATAAAATAGATTGTAATTCATAACTTATATATAAAAACATATAAAACTTGAAAAATAAAAAAAGATAATAGACATAATAAGGCGTTATAGCTAAGTTTCAATAATTGCGCTCTATATCTATAGTTCATTCTGCTATGAAGGTTGTCGTTTGTATATTTCGCTTTGCGAATATACAAACATAATAAATATATAAATTCTATATTCATACATTTATGAATTTTACAAACACCTTTTGTATGTTTCGCTTATCGATATACAAATATGGTAATTTGTTATGATTTTTTCATAAATCGTATGCAAATAGTTAGGATAAGCATATACAAATTCTGAATTTATACAATCATCGACTGAATTATACAATCATCGACTGAATTATACAAACTCTGAATTTATATAATCAGAAATCGAATTATACAAATATTAAATTTATACATTTAGAAAATCAAATATCAAAATTTTGCGGAAATGTAATCATGGATTAAAAGTAATCAAAACTATAACTTTATTACATAATATATTCTTGATTTTTGTCATTTTGTGTATTTTTCTTTAATATCAATGCAAATAAAGAATCTTAAAACATGTTGAAATTGCAGAATAAATTGGGCTCAATTGAAGATTCTTTTAAAATGGATTAAGACTTGAATGAGTTGAGATTGAGTTTCATTCAAATTACCTTCAGTATAACCTATTTTTTTTTTATGTGTTTTACCAATATTTCGGCTCATTTTGACACCCCTTATATATATATTTGATATTCCATGCTTCCCTATTTACTTGCCAAATATTTTTTATTTCTTTCTTTTTTTACTTGTCATTTTTGACAAATCTAGAAAAAAATTTGATAAATTTTTTTTTCTTCTCATTATACCCTCAATTTTTTGACATTGACTTAATATTTTTGACAAAATATAATAAATGAATATATTTAAGATTTTCAGTTAATAATAGTATATATAATGGTAAACTCACTATTATCTATTTATTATTTTCTTAACACGTATATGAAGTAATTTGACAAATAAAAAAATAGTGAAAATTAAAATTAAAGGTGCAAATGTTTTTGGTTCATAATTATGACGTAATCTTTGTTCGAAAGCAGAGCGTGGGATACCTGAGCCGCCATTAATGCATAAAATAGCGGTTTGTCTTTTACTACAAAACAAATTTGGGGGTGTAACGGGATATTTCAATCCGTTATTTTTCTAAAAATATATTGTTTTTTTTCTTTTTTTGATATTTTATAATGTATAATCAAAATTAGATGTGTTAAAATCATCTTATTTATATGTTTTTTTTTCAATATTGATATGGTTCATTTAATTGTTGATTCTTTACTTTTGTAATATTACGTTAAATATACGATTATTAAAAAGAATCACAAGTATGTTTTTGAAGAAGTACTTCGATTCTTCACCAAGAAGTCATGAATATAAAACGTTATCGTCGTATTGTTTGATCTTAAACATTTAATAGAGTGCTTGCATAAGTTTTATTGTATTGTTTAATAGAGAAGCTATTATAATTTCTTTTGATTTTAAACTTTATTAATTAAAGACTAATTAAAGAGTAAAGTTGTCTAGTCACCAGTGGCTAGGACATATATTATATTTATATTTGAAAAATATTATACTCATATATTAAATTGAACATATTATTAATATATAAAATATATTTAAACATATCGTAAAGTTATTCAGTTTGGTTTAATTAAAAATTTTTATGGTTTTTTATTCCCTTTATAAAAAATCACAATTTTAATTAAAAAATAACACAAATAAATTCAATTCGATAGATTATTCATATTCTTTGAAACCCCTAATAGCACCCACTAACCAGACATAATTTTTACTATTGTTCTTACTTTATTTTGTGGTTGTGAATTGGACGCAAGTACTGAGAAGGGAATGAACTTTGTGAGGATCTAGGGGCATTCATAAATTAAAATATAAAATAAAATTATGTATGTAAAATATATTTTTTATATTTATGTATTTGAATATAAATATAGAAATTGGCTCATTAATTTAAAAAGTTCAAAACTTAATTTTAAGGTTTCAAGTTCAATCTCAATTATTATTATTTTAATTTTTTTATAGGAAAAAGACATACATTCACTTTTAAAGTTGTTCCAAAAAGTCATATACACGCTTGAATCACTTTTAACGATCTATTACACCTATATTTTTCAAAAGTGAATTTGTTAACTTTAAATTTCATTATCACATGCATTTGTTAACTTTAAATTTTTTTATATATATATATGAAGAAACTAGAATAAGGTAGGATATAATTAACAGTGCTTTCATAAATAACATAGAAGTACCTTATACAATTGATACAAGTCACTTGCGAGATCCGGGTTCAACAGCTATCACCTATTTCATCTTTTTTATTTTATTTTAAGTTTAGCTTAGAGGTTATTTTAATGCATCCGAAGTCCTTAAAACTTGGATTAGATTTATCTTCTATTTATGACATAGTCAATAGCAAAGTCAAAATTTCAATTAAAAAATATCAAATATCAGAAGTTAAATTATATAAAACTCAAAAAATATCAATATATAATATATATACATACAAAAGTATTTTTTAACTAGCTATGCAATGTAATTTTTTTTTAAAAAGCATCGATCGACATCCGTGATTTGTAGGTGGCTCTGCCACTGAACATAGTATTTGACTTGTAGATTGATATAATTGGACGAAGTGCGGTCCATTTACATTTTGGTCTAACGTTATCTAGTTTTCTACCACATAGATTTATTTATATCTTTCATACACAAACATTTCATAAATTAAGAATTTCAAACTGATTTGTTTCTTTCTTCAAAGTACATCATTTTTTATTTTATTTTTGTTGTTGTTGTATTTGGAAATTTGCAAAAAATAGAAAGATGACATGCCTTTGACTCTTTGTAATGTGCTTAGTCCTTGGCTTTTATAATTTCAAGGGAGATTGCAATTTGCAACAGTCAAAATGGACGTCCAAAGTTGTTTCCAAGGATTAAGCTGAGTATTAAATATTTACCACCAAGGTTGTGGGGAGAAGGAATAATAAATATATATATATATACCGACACTATAATAAAATAAATAAAAGTTCTTGCTGTAACAATTACGGCAGTAATGATAATAAGAATATTTATAATCAACAATCATTTAATCAGATAATCATATTATATGAATATTTATAATCGAACAATGAGTCCACCGGGGGTATGCTAAAGTTCCACATAAGAAGATAAAAATTTGACATCCCACCCGGTGTGGAACTAACACTTGCACGCCTAATTAGGTTACACATATAACTATGATATTACGATAAGAAATGAATTTTAACTTGATATTAATTCGATTAAAAATTAAAAATAGTTAATCTATCGAGTGATTATACTCAAGACGGTATAAGGACGCCAAAGTCCACTTCTATCCCATCTTATATCAAAATCGATCAATAAAATAGTTTTCAAATTTGAGCATTTAAATGAAATTGCATTTGATATAGAAATTACGAAACAACCTATTCATATTGTGAATAGGGGTGTGCAAAATCTAATCGACCGATAAAACGAACCAAAAAAATGTTATTGGGTTATTGGATTTTAATGGGTTTATAAAAAAACATTATTGGGTTATTGGTTCGGTATCGGTCTTTACTATTGGATTATTGAGTAAACCGATAACCTTATAAGACGGTAATAATTCATTATTTTACCCTTCCTAATTATTAAATATTAATAATTTAATATATAATTAGACACCATAACTATATCAACTTATTAGTACTCTAGCAACTTCACACTAGGCCGCTACTAGTTTTTACTATTTACTTAAAACCTAAAGATTAAATTAAGGGGTTCACAATTGAAGCTATTTGATATTAGTTTTAGTCTTGTTGGACTAGTTTATTTTAGTTTTAGTTTGTAATTGTAGGTTGTAGCGTTTGCAAGTTTGTAAAGGTCCGTAATTTGATTTAACATAAAAAATTTCGTTCTATGTTTTGGTGATAACATGTAATTATAGCCGTCGTATTATATTTTCTCTTATTGATATAAATTTTTCATTATCTTTCTTGTTTCAGTATATCAAAGCATTTTAGAGAAGTGAGAAGACATAATATTTTACGGGCTTTTTTTTTTTGGGTAAATCGAAAACCGAATCGATAATGATTAAAAACCCATAAATCGAAAATCGATAAGATTTGTTATTGGATTAGCATATTTAAAAATCAAAAACCGATAAATCAAACCAATAATACATAAAATCAAACCAACCTACGGTTAAATGTCACTTCAAAATAATCTTAAAAAATAGTGATCCCTTTGTCAACCTCTTCGTGTCCCCTTTCAGTACCCCCATGGACATACACTCGTAGATTTGGAACACTCTAGATTAATCCTATTAAAAAAGATTGCAATCTTTTAAAATTGAAGTGGTACCACAATATCTGTGTGTTAAAGCAATGACAGGAAAATGGTCATCGTGTACTAGTTTATATTCTTGTTTGGAATTTTGTGGAGTAGTCTATCTTGCTATAGTACTGATTGTGATTGAGAATTATCTTATCAATATCACCTACTAGACTCTTGTCCCTAGATAGAAATAAAGCTTTCTTATTTTGCTTTTCATGAGTATCTCATGGCCACACACACTCACTTTTGTAAGTAATTCTTTCGTTTGTTTATCTGATATTAACTTGATATAAGATATAAATTTTATTATTTGATATATATATTCTACGTAACTTTAATTTAAACTATAAAATTTAGCATCATATTAAAATTAGACAAACAAATTCAAACGAAGAAAATAGTTAAATTATTTTCTTTTTCATTTTTTAGATTGATCGTCTCTAGCTCTAAAGAAAATATTGACTAGGAGGGCGTTTTTGTTGGGGGTTTTAAAGGGCAACTTCACATAAAATATAAAATTCATATTTGTATGATATAACAAAGTTTACATAATTGTGCTCCATAGCAAACATATATATGTATAATTCGCTATACATATACAATTGAAGCGAATTGTATAAAACGAAGTGTATAAAACGAGAAAGAGAAAGAGACTTGGGCAGAGAATTGTATAAAACGAAGTATATAAATCGAATTGTATAATTATAAGTGTATAGGACGATTATATACAATTTGAATTTGTATAAAACGAGAAAGGGAGAAAGCAAAAGAGACTTGGGCAGGAAATATACAATTGAATCGAATTGTATAAAACTAGAAAGAGAGAAATTATATATAATTTGAATTTGTATAAAACGAGAAAGAGAGAAAGACAAAAGAGACTTGGGCAGGGAAGTACTTTTATTGTATAATTATAAGTGTATAAGACGGAGATATATGTATTGGCATGTGTATATACAATTTTCTCTCGCTTTATACAATTAGAAACACAATTTATACAATTCTATTGTAGCGAGAGAGGGAGAGTGGCGAGCGAGAATATGAGGGAGAGAGGGACTGCCAAACAGTTTGCTATGGGACACAAATAAATCAAACGATAGCTATTATATTTATTTTATATTATTAGTTTGTCATTTTATATAATTATCCTTTTTTTAAATAACTTATAAGTTAAAAGTCATAATTTGATAATAACCAACTTTTGATTTAATTTAACTTATTTTTTAGCCTAAACATAGGTGCTTAAAAGCACTTTTTGTCTTTCCAAACACCTCAAAAATAAAAATAAAATTAAAAAGCTTAAAAGTTGAAAGCTAATTAAAATAAGTTAATTCAAATACTCTTAGATATATTACTTATATTAAGCATAATAATCATGTAATATTATATTGTGTCACAATTAGGGTTATTCAAATTCGATAACCCAACTGAAAAAGGTTATTAATTTATCAGTAATGGATTATTGGTCTAGCGGTTTTAATAATAGTTTTTTTTTTGTTATCGAGTTAGTGGTTCTTAACGATTTTACGTTTTTTCTTAATGGGTTAACCAATAATCCGATAGTAAATTAAATAATAATACTATACCATTTTGTATATAAAGTCTTTGACTTAGAGTTTGGTTTTCTACTTTTGCATCTGGTTATCCCAAACTCTTTGTTTTTCTACAATATAAAAGTGTTTGCTTTTGAAAAAGATATAACTTGTGAACTCATATTCATGGTTATTTGGTTTGTCACCTTGTTTTAAAGTGACTTTTAATTAATGTTTATTTTGTAATAATAATCAATAAGTTAAATCGATAAATTTCAATATCAAATCGAACCAATCGATATGCGGACATGTGGATATGAATGTCTTGATAATTTCTTGTAGAATTATATATCTTGATGAACATTGTGACAAGTGCGATGACATACGTAGTGTGTATATATGCACATATGAAACATAACTCGAATCTCATGTTTATCTTCTTCTATTCCTTCTATGCAAGTCTGGATAATGTAGTACATTAAGGCAGTAATCATTTGAATATTTATGTGAACCAATTCCCAATGCAAAATTTGTCAAAAGAATTGTAGAAAATAAGAAAAAAGACAGCGGTGTGAGTGGAAGTTGATGATGTTAAGCAGTTTAAGTAGAATAACTAACTGTCAGAAGAGATTAAATAGTCAAAAGCAGACCAGGAAACTGACACATACCATACATATTTAGAAATCAATAACGTAAGCTATGGCCTATGAATGTTTAATTTGACAAAATCAAACATATACTCTACTATATTGTATATAGTATTAGTATATCATTTCAGAATGACCAAGGGTCAACCTTACGCTTGAAGGAACAAGATGAAGCCAAACATGTTTTAGCTTCCCTAGCTTCAACGACGTATTTGTCGAGTCTGAGATTTTATTATATATCAATAGACTATTTATGTATTTCATATGGAAAATAAGTTTCTTAAGTATGATCAAGGGTCAGGCTTACTCTTGAAGGAACAAAATTAAGCCAAAAATGGTTTAGCTTCCCTAGCTTCAACGACGTATTTGTCGAATATGAGATTTCATTAATGAGATTCAATTTGTATATAAATAGGCAATTTTATATTTCATATGGAAAATAAGTTTCTTAAGTATGACCAAGGGTCAGGCTTACTCTTGAAGGAACAAGATGAAGCCAAACATGGTTTAGCTTCCTAGCTTCAACGACGTATTTGTCGAGTCTGAAATTTCATTAAGGAGATCAATTTTGTATTTCATATGGAAAATAAGTTTCTTAAGTATGACCAAGGGTCAGGCTTACTCTTGAAGGAACAAGATGAAGCCAAACATGGTTTAGCTTTCCTAGCTTCAACGACGTATTTGTCGAGTCTGAGATTTCATTAAGGAAATCAATTTTGTATTTCATATGGAAAATAAGTTTCTTAAGAATGAGGAAAAAAGTTTCATAATTTAAAATTTTGAAAAAAACAGCAAGTCATGCTCAATATAAGAAAAACATAATTCATATTTTGTAAGAGGATTTTATCGAAACATGGCTAGTTTCAACTACTATTGATTTATTGAATCAATAAATTAAATTTATGATTCTTTATTTGATAAGATTATATAAGAGCTGAAAAAGTATCAATAGTTTTCACGTATAAAATCGTATTAATAAAAATATAATTTTAGAAGATTCAATGTCCAAATAAGTCCTTAGTATACTCTAATGTTTTTCAGATATTTGCACGACCTTTTTTGTTGTATATTCTTGAAAATAGAAAATCAGAGCAGATCTAAGTTTGTTATTTAGGAAAAAAATAAAAATAGATAGAAAGTGATATTTTAAGCCTTGTTTTACAAATAATTTTTTGTTCTGGCACATTCTATTACAATATTTTTTTGTTTTTTGGTACATTTTGTTGCATTAATTAGACGGTAGATGGATTCTGGCCACAATTTAAAATTTAAAAGACTATTTTTGTTTTTGTGCATTTCTGACTCTTCTGCCAACTTGTGTTTTGTTCATAAATCTTCTTTATCTGCCTTTCTCTAAACTTCTCTCAAAGGAAAGATATTTTTTATAATATTATCTAATGTATATATGGGAAATCAAGCCCTCTTGACGGTTGTAAAACCTTCATAACGACCTTGTAAAAGATCAACGATCAATATCGAGCCTTATATTAAATTCTTCCAGTTAAATTTGAACCTAGCGTCAAAATTTAGGCATTCATGATATAAAGCGAATTTTAAAATTTATTATATCACTGATATAGAATGAGTTTCATATATAAGCCTTCACATTATATTTATTGTTGGTATTTAGTAATTACATTATAATTTGGCATAACGCATAACATGACATATCTCACTTTTTTATTATTCTCTTTAATGCGCTATATAATTGTTATATTTTACCAAGACATAAGAAACGTTTGGAAGTATCAAGAAAACACTAAAAAAAATGAAACATAAAAAAACCAACGTTTATTCATTTGAAAATTGGTTATAAATTCGTCTTTATATAAAAAGAGAGATTGATTGAACTTACCGATTTATTTCATTTCATATCTTGGGAATAATTTTTAAAAAAAAAAGGATTTCTATACTCTGATTTATTTATTTTACCAAAAAATGATGTATAATCTATTTTTAGATAAATAAATAAATTAAACCAAACTGATGTATCTCCACGGTACGCCCCCACCCAAAACTCCTCAAGAGTGTAAACATAGGTGGCTTATTTTGTTATTTCCTTTGTCCCTAATTATTTTTTTATTTTTGAATTGACTCTATTAAGAGAACAATGATGGACATAGTAAGTTTGTTATTTTAACCCCTATTAATCGTGAAGTGGATGAACTAAAAATTTAAGATTTTCAAAAAATTGTACCTTTTAGAGTAATTAATTGAGGGTATTATATGACAGGTAAATAATATTTTTTTTTTTTTTCAAAATAGACAAATAATTTAGGAATAACTAAAAAAGAAAAAATAAATAAGTAATTAGAGTGGTGAGATATTTTCTTGAAAATGTGTATAGTTATAGTCCAATAGGGGAATCCTTGGCAATTGTTTTAATTTGTGATTGGTGATCAGTGAATCCAATGCTATATATATTCTGTTTGAATTGGCATATATGTCTAGAATATTCTTCCATGTTTTTCTGTGGCAAAATTGAATTTTAATGGACAGATTGATATTACTTCCTCCGTTCAGTATTGTTTGTCATGGTTTCTATTTTTAGAGTCAAAGTATAAAAATTTGACTAACATTTTAATATGCAAAAATTATAATTTATACTAGTACTTTTCATATAACTTTAGAATATCTATTTTTTTGTTTAAAATATCGAATTAATGTAATCTAATTTACTTTTGAAAATTAGCCAAATTAACTTTCGATAAGCGTAACATTTTAAATAATTTCGGACGGAAAGAGTAGTTAATTAAAGGCGGTGGGTTTATGATAAAGATATTAATTGGTCATTGTATAGTGGCTGTGCTGCAGCTCTGCGATGTTATGTGATTCACAGCTACATTCTTTTTTTCTTGGAACAACAACTATATATTATCCACCAATGAATTGAGTAGAAACTTTAGAGTATGGTTAATTACATGTTACTATTAGTTGTCTAAAGTGGCACTTGCAAGTTGCATGTGATATATGCACAGAGTAATGGTTAGAACTATTATACATTATCATCAACCAATGAAATATTGTATCTCGTGTGTTATACGTGTATCTTGTGTCAATTTTTTAAAATTCCACGCACACGTGCAAGTCCTATTTTGACAGTGGCATGTGACTATAAAACACAAGAATAATAATGGTGGAATACTATAGATCCACCAATGAAACTTACAGTTTCTTTAGCATTTTTCTGATATCTTGCAGAATGAGTCGTTTATTGGATGATTCTTGAAAATGGCAAAACCACATATCCCATCCCTAGTGTTGATTATGCCTAAATAAGGGGAAAAAATATTTTATTACACAAAATATTTCTATTATATTTATTATTTTTCTTGAAATAATACGTGTTGTCTCACTCATTGATAATTTCATATCATATATATTTTAAGTCAAATGCATTTAGATACATGTATTTTTGTTACCAGACGAATCAAAACAGGAAGCGTGGTGAGTGACAGAGTGGATACATGCGAATTCATTTGGATACAATGTTCTAGAACAATTTTTATTGATCGACCCTATGTATCTGAGATACATGTAGCTAGTCATCCCGATAGATATATTCAAACTCCAAAATATAATAAAATTCATAATATTGTAAACTAATATATATGTAAGTAATTAACTTTAAAATCCGTGAATTTCGATAAAATAAAGGATGAACAGACCATCTGACGTCTCCTATTGCATATGGTAGGTGGTACCGTGGTAGAATATTGTATTTGCTCATCACATTTATTTTTCTTGTGAAATTTATCATTCTTTTTTTTCTCTCACACTTCAAGTCTCAAGATATTTCAATTATTGTCCCAAGGACATCTTAATTAACATGATTAATTCATGTATGCTTAAAAGTTTACGGGTGAGCTTATAGCTTTTGACTTTTTAAATCTTTTTTGGCTTAAATGAAAGTATTTTGATATATATATATATATATATATATATATATATATATATATATTATATTTAACACACACAAAAATGCTTCAAAAATATATTACTTAAAAGCACTTAAAATAAGTTAATTCAAACAGATTTCATCGTTATAAAGTTCCATGTTAATTTAAAGTAGCTTAAAGTTGCAAATGTTTATGAACTTGATTAGGTCTTAAGTAGGGTCCTAAAATGGCTATTTGTGCACTTCGTTCCCTTTGAGAATCCTGAGGCCCAATCATCATTAATGGGCCAAAGGAAGCTCAATTGGGTCAGTAAAATCCAAACTTAAGATAAATGTTTCCCCAGTGTGATAAACTACACAAATTTCATAATAATAAGATTTTTTGGATAATTTCAGAGAGATCTTAGGTTTAATCTCATAACACTAACCTTCTTTGCGATTTCGATATCATGCATATCTCCTTATTTTTTAAATCATCTATTCTGATTACATACAGAAGAATCTCAATTATCCTACCATAGATATTGAACAGTAATGTATGAACAATTCAGCCAAAAACTAAAAGAGAAGAAAAACTTTGTATAAGAATGGAAAATAATATGTAATTTAACAAGGCTAGTTTATTTAGACTATAAATTTGAAGCTCCTCAATGAGAACTTAATGAGCTATAAACTCTAGCCATCAAACTGACCATTGAATTCAGAAAAATAAATTAGTCATTAAAGAGAAATAAGTTGGTTGTTACAGGAGTTTAATGCTGAACGAATCTTGATACATTATTGTAGATACATTTTTGGTACACTCAAAAATAGTAAATCGACCCATTTTACTTTTGCCTTCCGAGCCCAATTTTTATGTGCGTCAGTCAGACTACTTTTTTACTTACGCTCTCTTTCCAGTAACAGTTGTCCACTATTAATTTGACACATTTCTTAAAAAACTATAAATAGAAGAATGATTTTATTAATGATAAGGATAAATTAGGAATTATAATTTCATAAAGTGAACTGGTATTGTTGGATATCTATTTTTAGTATAGTGGATAAGTATTGTTAGACGGATGGAGTAACTCGTTACAACTCCAAAGAAAGACCATATAAAAAGGGACCCTTGAATTTTATTTTGCGCAAGCTATATCTAAATATTATCAAAATTCAACTTTAAGCAAGTTTGAATTTGAGATTGTAATGATTTATTAAAGTATTTGTATCACAAATTGATATTTACTTTGTGTCATGTTTAAGCAAATGCCAACCTATAACCTATTGAATATAGACACAGGAGCAGTTTTTTTTCCCTACCAACAATTATTTACACATATATAACAACTTTTTTGCCAAGTAAAAAGTGCCTCCCCCAATGATTACAACAACAGACTTTATAAGCTGTAACACATGAAAACATTACAAGTTCAAACAATGTCTAGTTCTTTATGAGTAACAACACATAGTAAAAGCAAAAAAGAGTTTTAACATGGAGTTGGACTACAAAACCAGTAAATTATTTATTAGTTAGCCCTTGAACTCTCCAGGTTGAACTTCAGTGTCTGGTGACTCTGCATAGGATATTGAGATCAACTCTGACCTGTATTTATCATCTCTTAGGTCGTTAAGAGATTTCACCACATTCTCGTACTTGGAATTTACAGGTACAGATTCAACAGAAGGATCTATCTCTGGTTCACTGTATGATATGGCGATTAGTGACTCCCGAGTCACTTCTTCAGAAATTTCCTTGCCAGATTCTTTCTTATCCATAAAATGATTCTCCTTCTCTTGTAAAATTACAATACTGAATATGAAGATATAGATCAATAAGACATGATATACAAAGAAAAACTGTAGTAAGCAAGAATAGTAACATCGGTAAAATGGCAATAAACATCTTGATGGACAAACAGGCAACGAAACACCAACAACTAATACAACATCAACATTATTTGATTTCAAATTCAGATAATGCTTATTGGTTCCCTCTTCAAATTCTACCAATTCGCACAACATTACTTTCAAGACTTTCTGTGTCCTGAAGCAAAACCTCATGGGGACTATATGCACTATATTAAGCTTTAACAGTCGGTCTCATCAGTCCACCACATGGAAGACGTGATTTAACATATTAAAGGCTTTAAGAGCCCCATACTTCATATTCAATCTTTTGATTGTTAGCTATTTCAGTATCAGTGTTTGTTAACCTCTCTTCAAGAAACGTTTTAGGTGAAACATGAGTGTGCCACTAGGCCCAAAATAACATAGACAGGGGTTGTCAAGATAGAGATAGATCACTTTGAGACAAAAAGGAGCACTTGGTTCCCACATAAACCACCAAACTTGAAAGCTGAAACTGTGCAGACGATAAAAAAGGAAAAGGAAAAGGGGTATAATCGCACAACTTATACATGTTATACACTTTTTCTAGAGAATTCTATAAAACGCACCATGATTAAGAAGATGAGCAAAAGTAACATGAGACTTGTAAAATAAGAAGTAGAGCAGCAGACTACTAAAGTTTGTTTACGGCATTATGTTAAGTGGAGCCACATCATAAGATCACTTACAACCACCTCTTCTACCAACAAAGAAACCAAATTCCCTCAGCATTTGTATCCCTTTCTCATGTTTAAGAAATTGCACAAACAAGCTCTATCAACATTCTACCTTCTTAGCTAACTAGCGGATAAGTCTTAGGAAAGATAATACTGTTTACATTCTCAAGAAGCTAAACTTAAGAGAAGACACAGAAAGTCTAACATACTGAGTAGGTGATGCTTGGCCAACTATGTGAGTCCTATTGGAAGAAGTACAGAACAAAGTTCCAAATTCAAGAAACATGCATAAACAACACCATTACGTTCAGCTCAGTCTCCCTAACTATCCTAAACTTTCACCGGCAAAAGGAAAAGAGACCTTCAGAGTTCCTACTATACTTATAGTGTCTAGGGAAACACATGGAGAAAAACGACAGCAACTCTAAGCAGGCAAAACTCATGCCATCAATACTTATGTTCAAGAAACACATTAGAATTTCAGGTATAGCAACTACAAATTTTGATAAGCCACAAATTTTTCCATCACTTAAGAAAACCTGAAAGATCCCTCTAACGTGGAAACAACAAAGCATTTAGGAATCAAAATACAGTTGTTGACAAGTCAAACTCAAGATCCTGAAACAACTTCAAGGAAAACACAAAGGACAGATCATTTCATGAAATGGTTTGAACCCTGTGCTAAAACCACTATGGACAGAAAACCACAATACATAGTGCTATAAGAGCTAAACTGACATGACTGATGGCTGGAATGCAATAACAACCAACTAGGCAAGCATAAGACGAAACCAATTTCAATTGATCCAGTCTATAATTTAGTAAGAACCGTTACTTCGAACGGAAGAAACTCTTTGCAAAAGGGGAACTCCTGTTATAACATCATACCTCAGTTCCATTCCATTCTGTTCTTTCAAACATCTTTTTTCTATCTACATAAATGACTTAGTCAAGACTCATCTAAATGAATCAAATATAGGGATTATGATACTCATTGACCCCTTCAGACTGGAAATCTGTCAACTGGCTACAAGATCATACATAATATGCTATAAAAAACACACACAATATTTATCCATTCCATACGCCACATCTTACACAATATCAAGATATTTGTTGAAACAACACGGAACCCAAAACTTGCAGAACATTGTTATTTCAAACAACTTTTTTCCATCTAATTGACTTAGTCAAGACTCATCTGAATCAAATATGAAGATCATCATTGACCCCTTCAAACTTAAATCCTGTCAACTGGCTACAACAAGACCATAATGTGCTAGTAAACCCACAATTTTATCCATTACATACCCCACAATTTGCTGAAACAACACAGAACCCAAAACTTGCAGAACAATACAGAAGAAACAAACAAAACCTTTAACCCCCCCTTAAACCAGCATAGTTGACCAATCTCATCAAACAACAACAAAAATCAAGAAAAGTACCAAATACCCATGTGAGAAAGAACCCCATATTCACACACACACACACCCAACAACCAAAAATCCAAGTTAAAAGCTCATGATTTTGCATAAGAAGAAAGGATATAAGATAAAGCAGAGAATAAATTCATTGATTATTTACATGGAAAAAAAAAAGATTTAGAGAAAAGAAAGAGAAGAAGAGGGGCTCTGTGTTACCGTTCTTGATTCTTGAAAAATGCTCTGAATCAGTTCCAGCTCATACCTTTGTCAGCATAAGTTCATGTCTTTATACTAATTGCTAGTGGCCAGGCCTTCACCTCACCTACACTTTTATTTTATTTTCTCTGTAAATATAATAAAGACAACTTGGATACACGCAAGTTGCACGTTTTTCCAAATGAGGAAAAATTATTTGTTCACATCTCAAACTGTCATTTCATAAGGTATATAAAAATATCGTCAAAATAATATTTTAGTAATGTATGTATTAGTAATTAGTTTGTGGTATAGATAAAATAGCGCATTAATGAAAAAATAATTATCTTATATAAATATTTTAGTATTGTAAAAAAAATCTCGCGTGTACTGATTATGTTAATGCGTGTATTAAAATAGTTTACATTACTAATATCATGAATTTACATGTAACAGTAGAATCTCTCTAAATTAGTAAACACTATAAGATAATATTTTTTTCCTGATACTTATTAGGCCATGTGAAAAAGGTTATTAATTTCAATAAGATAATATAATCTCAAAAGATCTTTATATACATACATGTCAGACTGTTATTATAAATTAACTATTTTTTAAAATAATAAAAATTATCTATAATAATTTGGTGAAATGTTTTCATAGATTACATATGTTTAAAGACAATTTAGTGAAATATGAACTTTAATTATACTATATATTTAAGAGTTTGTTGTAGCTATAATGACAGTATTTTCTTAGAAGAAAAATATATATAATATTATTAAGTTTTGGGATTAGTATTTCCATGGGATCTGTTTTTTTGCTGCTAAGTTATAGCTTTGTTTTCAGAAAGTGCTACAATATTTTTTACAAAATAACTTCCAATTTTAATCCAAAGTAATTTAGTATTTCATTTTTCGCAAAAATTGAAAAAGAAAATTAATGCTGTTAGTTGACGATTTTTAGTTTTTTTTTTTTTTTTGTGAAAAAATGATAGAATTAAAAAAATCACTTTTTTTAAAATGACAAAGTTGATTAATGAATTCAAATTTTATCACTAACAACTCGTGTAAGTAGAAAAAAAGAGAGGAAAGAAATACATTATTTATCTGTTGAGTTTCGTGTCGTGTTTAACTAGCATACATAGAATTTGTTATTATGAAATAAATTCAATTTTATTACTAACAACTCGTGTACGTAGATGAAAAAGGGTAAAGAAACACATTATTTATCTGTTTAGTTTCGTGTCGTGTTTCACTAGCATACATAGATTTTTCGATTATAAAAGATATCAAATTGTATCACTAACAACTCGTGTACGTAGATGAAAAAGAGTAAAAAAATGCATTATTTATCTGTTTAGTTTCGTGTCGTGTTTCACTAGCATACATAGATTTTTTGATTATAAAAGAAATCAAATTTCATCACTAACAACTCGTGTACGTAGATGAAAAAGAGTAAAGAAACGCATTATTTATCTGTTGAGTTTCATGTCGTGTTTCACTAGCCTACATAGATTTTTCGATTATAAAAGAAATCAAATTTTATGACTAACAACTCGTGTACGTAGATGAAAAAGAGTAAAGAAACGCATTATTTATCTGTTGAGTTTCCTGTCGTGTTTCAGTAGCATACATAGATTTTTCTATTATAAAAGAAATCAAATTTATCACTAACAACTTGTGTACGTAGATGAAAAGAGTAAAGAAACACATTATTTATATGTTGAGTTTCGTGTCGTGTTTCACTAGCATACATAGATTTTTCGATTATAAAAAAAATCAAATTTTATCACTAACTACTCGTGTATGTATTGTGTCGTGTTTCACCAGCATACATAGATTTTTTTATTATAAAAGAAATCAAATTTTATCACTAAAGACTCGTGTATATAAATAAAAAAAAATAAAGAAATACATTATTAATCTATTGAGTTTCGTATCATGTTCCACTAAGATACAAAGATTTTTCTATTATAAAAGAAAAAGATAATTTTGTTTGTGCTATACTTAGCAATTTACATAATTTAGTTGTAGACAAAAATAGAAATTTGACAAGACGTAAATAGACTAACGTTTTGTAGAATCTTCAAATGTGGAAAAAAATAGTAGTAAGAAGTAAGGATCTATTTTCATTAACCGTAAAATCTTTTACAGCTCAACCAATATAATTAATTTAAACTAAAACAAAATACTCAAACGCCGTTAGTTAAAGATATTTTATTTTATTCTATTTGCAACAAAATATAGAATTAAGAAAGAAAAGAAAAGAAAAATAACTCACTTATTGATCGGACAACTGTTTTTTTCCAGGGTTAAACGCGTGTTACGGATTATTATTTTTATGCAAGGTTAAATGCGTGTTACGAATTATTATTTTTATATAGGGTTAAACTCGTGTTACGAATTATTGTTTTTATGCAGGGTAAAACGCAAATTACGAATTATTATTTTTATGCAAGGTCAAACGCGTGTTACGAATTATTATTTTTATGTAGGGTTAAACGCGTGTTACGAATTATTATTTTTATGCAGGGTTAAACGCGTGTTACGAATTATTATTTTTATGCAGGGTTAAACGCGTGTTACGAATTATTATTTTTATGCAGGGTTAAACACGTGTTGCGAATTATTATTTTTATGCAGAGTTAAACGCGTGTTACGAATAATTATTTTTATGCAGGGTTAAACGCCTGTTACGAATTATTATTTTTATGCAGGATTAAACGCGTGTTACAAAATATTATTTTTATGCAGGGTTAAACGTGTGTTACGAATTATTATTTTTATGCAGGATTAAAACGGGTGTTACGAATTATTATATTTATGCAGGGTTAAACGCGTGTTACGAATTATTATATTTATGCAGGGTTAAACGCGTGTTACGAATTATTATATTTATGCAGGGTTAAACGCGTGTTACGAATTATTATTTTTATGCAGGATTAAACGCGTGTTATGAATTACAGTGGCAGACCTATGTAGTGATTTATGGGTGCTTAAGCACCCACTGCCTTTTGTGACAACATTATTATTTTATGTACAAAATTTAGTAATTCATTGAAATATATTAACTGAGCAGCCATTATATGTAGCAATTTCCGAGATAAAAATAGTTGAGCACCCATTACACAAAATTTTTGGATCCGCCACTGATGAATTATTATTTTTATGCAGAGTTAAACGCGTGTTACGAATTCGAATCTTGCCCAACATGCAAAGATCGTGTAAGTAAGTGAAGAAAGGTAAAGAAAAATACTTACTATCCATTGAGTTTCATATCGTGTTTCACTAATCGTTTTAATTTAGCTTTATTAAAAAACAGATATTTTATTTATGTTCTATTTAGCTATATAATTTATTGTATTTAAATGTAAAATAGATTATAATTTTTTTTAAAAATGATAATAAATTAAAATAACCCTAATCATAATAATGTATATATATGAGACCAATATTAGATTATAAGCTTCTTTGATAATATCATTGTGGATCTCAGGCTCTTAGCAGTACATTATGCTATGGATTTAGAGAAACTAGAGAAAAAATTGGTTTCGAATGCATAACACTAATTATTTATATCAATTTTAAATAAAGAGTATACGTATAGTTTATAAATAAGTAACTTTAAAAAAAAAAAAAAGAGAGAGAGAATATGTACATATGTTATTTTCCTTGAAGATGTCAAATTAAATAAAAGTAAATATTCTGCATTTAATAGAAGCCTTGAAAGGAAAAAATATATTTTAGAATTATGTAATCTATCTGTCTCTAATTATTTTTAGATATTTTTTTTAATTATTCTTAATTACTTGTTCATTTTAATAAATAAAAAAAGAATAATTTTTTTATCTGTTATGTCCTTAATTAATTACTCTGAAAAAAGTAAAACTACTTAAAAATACCAATAAATTAAAAAGTTAATATTCAGCCATTAACGCAAATGGTAAAGTAAAAGCCTAGAAGGAACATTACTACAAAAATAACTAAACTTAAACCAAATCTGTATAACCTTGTTTTAATTGTCTTAAAATAAAATTTTATTTTTACTGTCATTTTTTAGCATATCAAAAAAATACAATTATTATTAATTCATCCTTAACATAAATTGTCTATTCCCCAAATCACTTCTCAAAATCTTCATTTACACTGTATAATATTAATATAAGTATTAAAATAAATATTTATAGTTTTTATGGTTGTGAATTGTCATTGAGTTTTCTAATATTGTATTTTTGCTTTCCCTTTCCTGTATTAGACTTTTTTTTTCTTTTATTATTCTTTTTAGCGTTAAGCATTTAATTCATCACATGGTATAGAGGATATTATTAAATTGTATAAGAGCGTAAATGGCCGTTAGGACATTCTGATAATTGAATTTAGTGTAACTGGCATAATTACATTGTTTATTTTATTTAATTGGATAGAATAATTGCTTGATCAACATGTAATTGAAATAATTGAAAGAGGATAATTACGCTCTTCAATTCACAGGTAGAGGCTGTGAATTGCTGGTAATTACATAGTGTAATTACCGGTTAATTACTTTTTAATTTTCTTTTTTTCGAATTCTGTTATTAAATTTTTGTAACTTCAATTATTTCAAGTTATATTTTTATTTTTATTATTCTAAAAATCTCTACAAGTTTATTTTTTATTTTTTATTATTATATTTCATTTTCTTCTCGTTTTTCAATCTTACTTTACGTGATTCTATGTAATTATTTCGTATTATCTATTTCTTTATTCCATGCTTATTTTCTCATTAGCATAATTTTATTAGTATTATTATTTGTAAATAAAAATAGAATTTATTGCTAAGTAAGGTTTTAAACTTATGTTTTCTTTTTAAAAAAAATAAAAATAAATCATATTTATGTAGGCTATGTTGCAATTTCCTATAAGAGTAATTTTTTTGTTTTGAATTTTTATAACTTATGTTATATTTTCAGTTTTATTTGTTTAATAATATTGAATTCACATTGCAATTCATTTTTAGTGAGACTTGATAGATTATTTTTTTGTCGAATATTTAATAATTTAGGACATATTATTTATATATTAATTTTTTTATCAAACATACATCTCACAATTTTCGTAGAAACTTCTTACTTTTAGTTTGATCAATTCCATTGAAATATATTAATTTGAAAAAAATATAAATCAATAATTTTTTTCATAATATTAGTTAAGAACATATGTTTATTAAGTAATATATTTTCAAAGAAAAAATATATCTCTTAAATATTTAATTCAATATTATTTATAAAAAATATTATTTATATAATATATATTTTTAAATAATTAATTTTAATTTTTAAATTTTAATAATTTTTATGATTGCAATTGTGTATCCAAACATAGCATGTGTAATTACACTGACACATTCAAACAGAACATGTGCAATTATAATGTAATTACACTATGACAATCAAACAAATAAGTATAACTACTAGATTGATAATTATTATTTTAACGGAAAAGGGTCAATATTGCCCCTGAATTATGCGAAATGGATCACTTATATCCTTCGTTACATTTTGGGATCAAAAATACCCCCGCCGTTATCCCAAGAGACCACAAATACCCTCCAAAATTAACACCCCAAACTTTTTAGTGATGTGGCAAGCCACGTAGGACTACTCCCTCCACCTAAGCTGCCAACTAGGATTTCCACTAACCCATGCTTACTAACCCATCAATTCATCCATTTAAATTAAATTCCCCTCATTATTCATTGTACCCTTACCATCACGAGAACTTTTTTTTTCTTCATAAATTTAATAAGTGATAATTTAATTGCATCAAAAAATTCAAAACATTACACCTCTAGAATCAAAACAAGTTAGCTAAATTGTTTAATCTCTCGTTTCAAAAAAAATTGAATGAGGAAAATTAAAAAAATTCCAATCTCAATCACCATTGGAGATAAAATTTATGATATCTTGAAGAAAATCATGATTGCAATGCCTGTCTTCTTTCTTCTCATATTTATTTCCTAAGTCCATACTAAACTCATAAATCCCTACTTCTCCACAGTCCACACCTCTTCCCCAAACCTCCTATGCGTGAAATGTGCCTCCACCGCCACTGTCTCCGGCGACTGTCACCGGAAGCCTCTCGCATAGTGACCTATCTCAATCCTTTCTAAATCATTCATCGGACCTAATCCGATTTTATTCACTTTGTAGAGCTCACAAGATCAATTGATGTTAATCAACTGAGTATCAATACCTTCTTAATCTCTCAACCTTATCAATTCTGATCCGGTAGAACCTTATTTATCTTGCTCATTGCTTGAAAACTAAACTTAAAAACTCATTGCTTGGAAACTATCTTCAAAACTTAAAAACCCGATGAACAAATAAAATTTAAGGAAAACCTCTTGAAAACTAAAATAAAAAACCCATTTGAAACTTTAATGGAAAAAATTTAATTTTTCTTTTAAAACTAACATTGAATTTTGGAGGATGAATTGATGGGTTAGTAAGTATGGGTAAGTGGAAATCCTAGCTGGCAGCTTAGGTGGAGGGAGTAGTCCATGTGGCTTGCCACATCACTAAAAAGTTTGGGGTGTTAATTTTGGAGGGTATTTGTGGTCTCTTGAGATAACGGCGGGGGTATTTTTGATCTCAAAATGTAACGAAGGGTATAAGTGATCTATTTCGCATAGTTCAGAGGCAATTTTGACCCTTTTCCATTATTTTAATAATTACACTAATTCTAATTATTAGATGACTTTCCAAACAAGACCCTAAATGAAAATTATATGTTAACAAAACATTCTCAACGTCTCAACTCGTTCTAATTCATAAAATAAAAGGCAAAAGAAATTTTTTTAAAAAATAGTTACATAAATATACATAAAAAGTTCATATTGTTACATTTATGCCCCTATATGATGGACAAAGAAGACTTGAAATACGAAAGAAGATTTGTCAAATAAAGAACAAACGAATCTTCCGTGCACGGTCCAATAAGATCAATTCAAAGTACATACTACTACTTTACTCCTTCAATAATAATTGTTCAACTGACACGTTTTTAGAATTATAAATAAAAAATACTTTATCTTATAATTAATGATAAAAATATAAAATTATTCATAAATTTCATAATATTATTAAGTATTATTAGAAACCTATTTTAAATATATAGTAAAGGAGATATAAAATATGTAACAAATTTGGCTTAGAAAAAAATAAAGAGAAGAAGACAAGACCACTTGTTAGGATCGAAAATAAGCAGGTGTGATGCGAAAGCTAGCAAAGCAAACCTCAAACGATCACGTGTAAGAAGACAAACGAGAAATATACCTAAAGACACAAAGATTTAACGTGGTTCGATCATTCGACCTACGTCCACAAAGAAGATGAGCAATCTACTATAAATATGAGAGTACAAAATACAGAGAGAAACAACCTCAGCCAATTCACTCGGAAGTGAATTGAGAGGTTCACACAAGTGATAACGTATCAAGCTCGTGACCCACCAAAACTCTCAAAACTCTTAAGACTACATTGTGAATGATGATTAAATTAGAAGGAACAAACATTTATTTATAAAGTTTTAAACTTTTTCCTAAAAAAAACGTATTCATAATAAGAAATTAGGGCAAATAAAACCAATTAAAAGAATTCACTTTCTAATTTATGTCCCCTTCTGACTTTCAGATTGTGACTTTTCTTGGTGTGGGTGATAAAGATGATGCACTAGGCAAATTTTATAAATAAAATAAAGAATTTATAAAGTTTTCCTATGTGGATTGATGTGGAGGTAGTATTCAACTTTCACACACTATGAATTATTTATGGTCCACTAGGTGGATAATAATTTCACTTTAAATAAGAATAAGTGATATGTCCATTGGTTGGAAAATTAAAGTGTATAGTTGTCCCTTTCAGAATGACTTTTAGTATATTTTCCCTATTTCACTCTAGATTTAAGGGTGTGTTTGATCCAAAATGAAAATATTTTCTTGAAAGATAAAGTAAATTTCTTATTTTTATTGTTACGGTATGATAATTAAGTAAGAAAATATTGTATTAAACGCATTTATTTATAATTAACTTGGATATGATTCGTGACAGGTTCAGAAATAAGATTTCAATGAGTTAGGAAAAGATAATAAACTTGAAAATGAAATTTTGCATTTTCTACTTCCTTTAAAATGGTTATTTTCTTCATTTTTTAAAAATTATACATAAAAAGATAAAAAGTTTTCCTCGATACTAAAATAGGTGTATGAATCCATCATAATTTTGAATTTGTGACATATCATGATGAGACCTTTTCATAGATATGAACCACACGTTCAACTTTTAGAGTTGGACTCTATTTTCCTTTGGGATGAAGAAGCCCATTAGTATCGGTCCATTTGCATTCGTAGCACTAATTTTTGTCTTATAAATTAGTGGATTCGAAAAAGAGCAACTTTCTTATATAACACATATAAAAATTATATTTGTATGTTATAGCTATATTTTACATAATTGCACTCCATAACAACATAAATATGTATATTTCACTATATATATACAAAAAAAGCAGTTGTATAATTTGTTATACATATACAAAGAAACCAATTGTATATAATTCGCTATACATATACAAAAGAAAACAATTGTATACAACAGATAAATTGTATAATTTGTGTATGTATAAAACGTGAAAGAGAGAAAGACAAAAGAAAATTGAGCAGAGAATATTTGTATTATATAATTATAAGTGTATAGGACGAAGATATCTGTATTTGCATGTGTATATACAATTTTCTCTCGCTTTATACAAATAGAAACGCGATTTATACATTTCGTTTCAATTTGTATAAGCGAGGGTGACGAGCAAAATCTGGGAGAGTGGCGAGCTTTGGGAGAGGGGAACGAAGATATATGTATATATACAATTTTCTCTCGCTTTATACAAACATAAACACATTTTATACATTTGTGTTTGTATAAAAGCGAGAGGGACTGAGAGAAAGAGAGTGTGACGAGCAAGAGTTTGAGGGAGAGAGGCTACTGACAAATAGTTTGCTACATGACACAATTAAATCAAAGTATAGTAATAGCATTTAATTTGAATTATTAATTTATCATTATATATAATTTTCTATTCGAAGAATACTAAATTAAATTCATTAACTAGTGAAATAAAATAAAGGGAGTCTCCCATAATTAGTGTCAGTTGTGTGTAAAATTCTTTGAACATCCTTCGCCACATATCACATGAACTATGCCAATTTGTTTCTACTTAATAAAAAATAATTATAAGAAATTGCATTATACTAATTTTGCAATAATCAGCCTAATGAAATGAGAGTACTAAAAAGAAAGAAATGGCGAATCCAGAACTTATTAAGTATAGTGTAGTGTACTAAGTATTAAAATAAGTGTATTAAGTAAAATTGATCGCAAAATTTCTAAATGAACAACTTAATGTTCAATCATATGAAACATTTAACTTTCTTATATTACATTACATTAACTTTACAAAAGTATATGTAAATACCTACTTTTACGAGGAAATAATAAATTCGCAGGTTTCATAATTTACCGATGAGTATATATACATGGAAAAAAATTATATCTCTAAATCATCGTCAATGATATGCAAATATCTTCCTTCAGAGTTTTGGAACATTGGTGTTCCTGTCGTTCAAAAACTAGAGCATATATGCCCTTCACTCTAACGAATAACTAAATAGGGACACGTGACACAATCTTATTTGTCAATGCGATATCTAATAAATATCGGATCGGCGGATAAGATTATGATACATGTCTATCCGTTAGTATAAATGGTATATATGCTCTAGTTTTTTGACTATATGTGCACCAATGTCCCAAAAGTATGACAAACTGTACTTGCATACAATTTACGATAATTTATATATATATATATATATATATATATATATATATATAATATATATAATATATATATATTTCTAATACCAACTTTTTTAAACTTATCCATATCAACATATTTAGTTAGGACTTGGGATGGATTTGCTAGTTGTGTCATAGACAGAGTATGGGCTCACACACTTATCTCAAGCCCCATAAACTGATGATTATCAACGAGTGTTTGGGCTATTGAAAAAAAGTTCATACATATTCGGTTTTGAAATTATCATCTAAATTATATTTATAGTGAAAATTATAATTGACTTGATTAAATATTTAAAATTTTATATGCTTCAAGTTCAAACCTATTTCAAACTCTGCATATATCAGAAAATGTTTCAAAGTGGATAAATATGTGAAAAAGTTAAAAATGAATACACGTTAAATAGTAATGTTCAAATAAAATATCCTATAAAAAATTACGATATAAAGATGAATCTATCGATCTATATATTTAATTTCAACTTTATATGAATCTGATATATATCTAAAGTCGTTATATCGAAATATACATAATCATACCAATAAATTGATCATATATATTTTTTCACATTAATATATTTGTTATAGGTCCTGCATTCTTTAGAAAAATAATATTTTAGCACTAATAGAAATTTTGCTGGGGTTTGAAGTCATATAATCCACTTAACTTGCTTGACGTTAAATCATAATAGTAATTGTTGTATAAAATTTTGAAGATAAAAAGTAACAAAAGGAAGAGAAAGTAATAAAGATCCAATTTTATGAGAACAGAAAAAGTATTTTTTTTATAGTAATAGTATATTCAATAGACAAATAGTTGGAAAAAAAAAATATTAATAAAATTGAAGTATCTTCTTTTTTTCATTTGCATTGAATTCCTTAGTATTAAAAAGGCAAAAACTCTGCAAACTTTTTTTTACTTCACTGTCGGGTGCCGCCTACACACTGCAACAGTACCCTCTGAAAATGGCTACATTAACACTTTTCATTACTATACTGTTTGTATTGAGTATAGTAATTAAAAATTTCGTTAAAAATATCTATTATATTTTAATATGTGACATTATATAACGAGAAAAATGGCGGTGAAACAAGAAAATTGTTTCGATGGTGAGGAGTGTTAAAAAGCATTTAAGGCAAAGTCCCACAGAAGCCCCAGCCCACGTTGTTGTTGGAGTGTCTCTCTCTTCACGTGCTGATCATCAACTTATCATGTGACTAAACCCCTCTATTCTCGGTGTCTCCTTCTTTGGCGGCCTCTCTTTCCTTTTTGTGTTCTCACTTTCTTCCATTACTTTCACTAATCATTACTATCTAGCTCATATTTGTTATCCCGTTCTTTTACTTATCTAACAAAAAGATTTGATTTTTCAAAACACCCATTCTTGATTCTTGTGTGTTTGAGTTAAAAGAGCTTAGTGAGTGTCTATTTTTGTCTATGTGAGCTGATGAAAAATGGGCTGTTTACAGTCCAAAACTGTAAATGTTCAGTCCCCTGACAAAGAACCTTCTCAAGATGACTCAAAAACAGATCTTGGTATTCTTTCATTTTGTTTAATTTATTGTGTAGTTACATTGGTTTTCTACTGTGTGTTCTTGGTGTATCTGTTTGTGTGGTGGGGGTGGGGGAGGAGGTTTTTACTTGCTGGTTTTTGCGTTTTTGTTGATTGCATGCTTAATCTTTGATCTGGATTTTACTTAATTTGTCTCCCTATTTTGGTTATTTGCTCATCTACTTCTTCTAACTGTACTGTTTTTTTTTCCTGTTTTATTTAGCTTATATTGGGAGTTTTGATCCATGAATTTTGTGGAGTGTTCCTTGTTTGTCATCTTGTCCTGCTGCTTCTTTTTTCCTTCCACTGATTTTTAGCTGAGAGTTTATTTGGTTTAGTTCTATTCTTTTCCTTTTTTATATGTAGGGTTTCTGATTAGTACTAAAATTGCTGTGGTTATTACTGGTTTCTTGTTTTTGTATCCTTAAACAAGCAGATAAGACAGGACTATATGTGCCATAGCTAAGATTCTCAAGTTTAAGTATATGAATGTTAGCAATGTAATTGTTGTGGTTTATGACTTTTATCTGTAATCAATTTCTTTGTTTAATTTGCCTGTGTTGTTGATGAAGCTAATGGGGATCAAGTAGACCAAGATCAAGTGCCTGCATTCAAGGAATTTAGTCTTGCAGAACTCCGGGCAGCAACAAATGGCTTTAGCAGTGAATTAATAGTTTCTGAAAGTGGTGAGAAAGCTCCCAATGTTGTCTACAGAGGGAAGCTTCGTAGCAACAGGCTGGCTGCCATCAAGCGCTTCTCCAGACAGTCGTGGCCTGACGCTCAACAGTTTGTGGTAAATCTGATTATAAGTCTGCAGATTATATAGTTTTGGTCCTTTTAGCCATTTTCATTGATGAACGAGAAGGGCTTAGACTAAATCTTGTGCTCTAAATTCGATATGACTTCATTGAGACGCTATAATTAGTAACTGACAACATATTGTCCTTTATCGCTTTCATTCTTTTGTTGCTTTAGTGTGATCTCTGTTAGCTTCATTAAAAAGGACACTATGAGTACCACTTCCACCCCAGCTTCCTATATTGTCATTTGGTTTTCTAGTTCCCGAAACACTCGGTATCAGTTAATGCCATGTTTTTAATACTATTAGTTTGTAAAACCTTGTGTATATGCATGCAAGTTACAAATAAGATGTAGAACTCCAATATCAGAATATCTTTCTTGTTCAGTCAGTTGTCTCTATGATCTTTTGGTTTAGTCCTACTCATGTACTGCAGGCAGAGGCAGCTGGAGTTGGCAAGGTTCGGCATAAGAGATTGGTGAATCTAATTGGCTGTTGTGCAGAGGGAGATGAGCGCCTATTGGTTGCAGAATACATGCCTAATGATACTCTCTCGAAGCATCTCTTCCACTGTATGGTTTAGTCTTTTTCCTGCTCTAGAACTTTTGAGTGTTGAATTGAGAAAAGGAGAGCTATTTTTTGTGGTATTTCAATGGTCCAATACCGGGTTTTTCCCCTTTACTTTATTTGGTGATGGATTTTTATATAAATAAATTAATGATACTGCTTTTGATCTCTAACTCCAAGGTCATGCCATAGTAAGGCTTCATGGCCTTTGGCGTTTATTTGACATCAGTAAGTGCAACTTGCAAGAGCTTCCTGCCAAAAGCTACAGTGCTACACTATCATTAAGCTTATGCCTGCTAATTCTGTTTCCTCTGAAGTCAGGCTACTGCATCAACTTGGTGAACTTTAGAACTAACAATCGAACTGATCTTTAAGATAACATCACAGGTTTAGCTTTGAGATTAGTCGTGTGGAGTTAATTATAAGGCTACATGAATGATTAGCTTGAGTAGAGCAAAGAACATTAGTTCTTCTTTTTATAAAATTTGGACTCAGAATTTGATTACTTCACGTTTAAGATGAATAAAGAGCCTTAAATGCACCAATCAATGCTGTAAGACATGGGAAGAAACATTAACAAAACTTAACTTTGTCCGAATATTGACAAGCTATGGGAGAGCTGGAAGTAAGTTTCAGTGATATCAGCATAGCAGAGGACTTGATTGGTACTTAAGTTTGGCTATTCAAACTCAATCAAATGGTAATTCAGTCAGTCTTTCCTCTGGAAATTGACTTGAGACAACAGGAAATGGTAAAGTATGGTTTTGAGTAATACAAAGACTCTGTGGAGCAGGAAAGGTACTACTTCTGCGTAAGCAGCTGGTACAATTTTCACTGTGCTTTTTTGCAATAATGAAATACTTGTCAGTAGATAAAATAAATAAGCAATTACATGGCTGTCTAGTAACACCTGTATTATAGCTTATTCCAGGGTTAGCACACATTTAACTGTTCAATATGGTAAAAAATAATATGGACTTTATAGATGCATACTGTTATCGCCTTCCATACCTTCCAATCTCCAGAGCTCCTTCACTTACCTTTTATAAGTATCATTTGCTCTCTATACATGTTTAAGCATGTATACAACATCTCGGAAGATGGAGCTAAAATTAATTTTAGATTTGTGAGCAGTTCTATATTTTAATCACTACACATTCAGGTTTCTTATTAGCATGCATGTCTTTTGGTGGTGCAGGGGAGAAACAACCGTTGCCCTGGGAGATGCGAGTAAGAGTTGCATACTATATTGCTCAGGCTCTGGATCATTGCAATACTGAAAACAGAAAGATATATCATGATTTGAATGCTTACAGAATTCTTTTTGATGAGGTATTCAAACATAGAATCAGGATAATTTTAATTCATTTTCTGGTTCTTTTATTTGAAAGGAATTAGATAGCATTGATTCTTGTACAAGTAGGTGGCAGGAAGTGATCATTTGTTTGTTCTAATGTATGGTTTTGCAATATCTTGATATCATCGGTTTTGGGTGGTCTGTTCTTGAATTTGCTTAATTTAATTGATATTTCAGGAAGGTGACCCTCGATTGTCTAGTTTTGGTCTAATGAAAAATAGCAGAGATGGAAAGAGCTATAGCACCAATCTTGCTTATACACCTCCTGAGTTTTTGCGCACAGGTATACTCATCACTAAACACCACAATATAGATGGATGAACTGGTAGTCATTTCAAAATGCTTTGAGATTCTTGATTATTACAGAGAACCAATTGCATAAAGGAAAAATTACATGAATCGGTACATTTTAATAAATAATTACTGATTTTAGCAATACTTTTTATTTATTACCATTTATAGCAATACTATGTTAAATCTGCAATATGTATTAAAAGTGAATTATGTATTCAACATATATGAATTATATATGAATTATAATTGTTTTTAAAGTATATTATGTTTGTTTGGTAAAAATTTGACACATTGTATTATAAGTGTATTAAAATGTGTGATAAATGAATTATTTATTATTAAAATTTGTATTATATGTGAATAAAAAATTGTTCTTTGTAATATGAATTAAACTTGTATTATAAATGAATTAAAAGTGATCAAGTGAAAAAAAATATATTATTGCTATAAATGGTATTTTTTTTTATTATAGTATATTTATGTAAGTTTCCCTTGCATAAAAGTATAAAGCATTCTCTGCTACACGTCAAAATAATCCACTCTTTGCTTTATCCAAAAATATTCTTGTGAAAATAAGTATAAGCATTCTCTGTTGTTCTGGCAAGTGTGTTGTCATGATATAATTCTTGGATTAGATACATTAACCCTCATCATCCTATTGGGAAAAAATATTAACCGTCATTTTGTCTAAGTGGTAAGAGAGCTACTTTTGATGTATGGATTAGGTGCACGTTACAAGTTCAATCACTACTGTGAACAGAAGCTTCATATTTAAGTGGAGAGGGTTGAAAGGCTGGCCCATCATTCACTGAGTATTGAGCCGTGCACCATTTACCCTTGGGAATTTACTCTGGAAAAAAGAAGGATGTGTAGCTAGTCTTGTTCGGACTCATTTCTTCATGTATATAGTAAATATAAATAGAGGTTCTTTTGTGACTACACTCCCACTTGTGGGTTGGTTGAACTCTTGGCAAAACTATTTTATTTGCCATAGTTGATGTGAAATACTTTAATTTCACAACATCGGGACCATGTTCAGTTTCCTACCTTGTTTCACCTTTCACTTTTTGGCTTTTCCATTAATTTCTATCTCTATCAGTTCTCTAACTTGTTTTCTTCTTCCCTTTCTCTTTTTTCCCCTTCAATTTTTATATATAGGCCGAGTAATCGCAGAAAGTGTGATGTACAGCTATGGGACTGTTCTGCTGGACCTGTTGAGTGGAAAACATATCCCACCAAGCCATGTAATGTACTCTGAATCCTTGAAAATTTCAAATACCTTTGGTTCAATTTCTTTTTTCGTTTATAATTGTTTACTTATTGCATCTGGAATCTCTCAATGATGTCAGAAACTAGATCTAAAGCTGTTTCACTCTATTACTATGGGTTACTTGATAATCAGACCCAGTGAAGACTGTCACCACTGAATCTTTAAGTATTTGACTTTTACTATTTGATGGTAATTTTAATTACCTATTGTTATGCCTATGTTGTCTAGAGGGTTACACTGATTGTAAAATTCAATTCTTCTCTATTTATATGCAAAAATTGTAATGAGTGTTGCATGAATAATTAAGCTTTTGTTGTTGTCCTCCGAGTGTTGTATTGAAGTCGAACATTAAATAAGTATCCAATACATGAGGCGAAGTTTTTACTTGGTCAATGAGGGGTACATGTTGATCACACATTACGGACTCTGTTTATTGCCTAATGATCGACCATTTATATGCTCGCTTTACCCTTTTGTTTTTGTCAGGAACTGTATCAAGTATTTTCTTCCTCTTGCTTGCACTGTCTCACTGTTCTTGGACTTTTCTCTCTTTCCAGGCACTAGACTTAATTAGGGGTAAAAATGTATTGTTATTAATGGATTCATCCTTGGAAGGACAATATGCCAATGAAGATGCAACAGCATTGGTTGAACTTGCTTCAAAGTGTCTCCAATATGAGGCAAGGGATCGACCTGAAATTAAGTTCATTCTAAATGCAGTGGAGCCCCTTCAAAAGCAGAAGGAGGTATGCTTATTAGAACATCTTTGATCTTGATGCAACATTCCCTATATTTCTGATGGATTGACCCCAAGTTCTAGAATCTAAAGTGTTTCTGCACATTGTTTATCTTAGGCCGCGTCACATGTCCTGATGGGTCTAACAAAAACTCCAGTGGTGCTTCCAACCATGCTCTCACCTCTAGGAAAGGCTTGTGCGAGGATGGACCTCACTGCTGTCCATGATATCTTGCTCAAAACAGGTTATAAAGATGAGGAGGGTGCTGAAAATGAGGTGAGCTCACTCGTTATTACTTTTTACTGATGTAAAGGGTACTCGGAAATCATCGAACTTGATGCAGAAAGATCACGACGTGGGGTATAATATACAATAAGAAGAAGACTAATTGTCCTCTATGGCATTCAATGTGTTTATTTTCTCATAGCTTGCTTTTATTTTCTCATGATGGTCCTTTTTCTTCTTGTCCTCCAGTTTAAGCATTTATCATTCATTAAAAGAAGTTAAACAATTTATATGAAAGAGAAATCTCATCTAGTTCTTTTTGGTGGAGATTTGACATACTTGTTTCTACCTGAACTTTTGTGAAGCTCTCATTCCAAGAATGGACACAACAAGTTCAAGATATGTTAAATACCAAGAAATTTGGGGATATTGCTTTTCGGGACAAGGATTTCAAGAATGCAGTTGACTATTACTCTAAGGTAATCTACTCCTTTGTTTGCTCATATTTACTCAATTTCTTGGGTATTACTAGTGGATAGAATTGCTTTATTCTCAACTGCTTTAGAAAATTTCCATTTTTATTCATCTGCATATAGGTTCATCTGTTTGATTTACGTAAAATAGTAACATGGGATGTTTTGCACACTAGAGACTTCTAATTTGTGTTTGGAGGGAGAACTTCTTCCGGTGATTTGAGTGTTCTGATTGTTAGATCCAGCTGGCCTGATTGTTTATGTAAACTTTTTCTTCTTGCAAAATAAGAACAAGAGAGAATGATATGAAGCTTGAACTTATCAACGAAAAAGATGCTCTGAGCTTGATAGAATAGTAATGAGACCTTTCTTGCCTTCAGAAGTGGGAACCTGGGTACTGCTATTAATCTACCGTGCTCTCATATGCAGCTTCGGTCGTGGTCATCAGAGTGTCTGGTCTTTTGATCTGCTGACCTTGATTCCGAAATTAGCCACTATGTCTAATCCCAAATTAAGTGGCCTACTTTCTGTTTCAGTTTTGCTAAAATTTTATCCACTTCTCTAAAGGGCAAAGCTTTTTCCAGTTCTGAGGACAACTCCTTTCTATGTTTTAGTACAGATGTGTTGGAATTTGAGACTTACCCCTTCCTCCCCCCCAACCAAATTTCAAAGTATTATACTTGTCTTCTCATGAATCACTCAATGTTCTTGTTTTATGTTCTACCAAATTCTATTATTTATCATAAGCTCATTTCTATGTGTATGCCTTACTTTATCCAGTTTATTTTTTTCCCAACAGTTAGTATCAATGATGTCTGTTCCTTCTGGTACTGTTTTCGTGAGGCGAGCCCTTTCCTACATGATGAATGGCCAACCAGAACTCGCGCTAAGGGACGCTATGCAAGCCCAGGTGTGCTTGCCCGAGTGGCCTACTGCATTTTATATGCAGGCTCTTGCCCTATCCAAGCTTGGCATGGAAACTGATGCACAAGATATGCTCAATGATGGTGCCTCCTTTGAAGCAAAGAAGTTAAACAGTTGGCGCAACTGATTCTGGCACGTTTGATGTGTGAAGAACCTCACAGCCTTTAATGCAGCTAGAGGTAGCTATAGTAAGGATGAGATAGGAGGAGGAACCAAAGGTAATGTGGTGTTTGGGGATTATATTTATCTCGTCCCTCGCTCTTTTGTAGCCAATACAGTTCCATACAGAAAATGTATAAATCACTCTAGTGAAAACCCTCGTAGTTTATTCTGCGGTGAATGCTAATTTTTAGTTTTGAAACTCATCAAGAGTTCTTTCATTGGTCATGTTTAGGTAAACATTACTGCAAGGTTTGGGTTGTTATTTACAGTTATTTTACCAGTTAATCAAATCGTATTATGCAGGCGATGTGATCTCAGAGTTTCATGTTTAATCATTTGAGAACTAGAT
The DNA here is from genome assembly GCA_022817965.1 of Solanum lycopersicoides. NCBI lineage: Eukaryota > Viridiplantae > Streptophyta > Magnoliopsida > Solanales > Solanaceae > Solanum > Solanum lycopersicoides. The sequence continues at coordinate 114,762,167 of CM040618.1, forward strand.
ACTGTTTTTTTCCTTTCTGATTTACCTTTATGAATCTTTTGGGGCTTAGCTTGTTCATGTAAAACATGACCAGATTTGATCATAGAAATATTCAATGATTTTCATAGCTTAAAAGTTAATTGTGTCAATTGTACAAGCAAATGAATGGACTACTTAAAGTAAGAGTTAAACTTTTGGATTGAGTTAGATCTAGTGTCATGTAAGCGACGTTATGAAGCCAGATATATTCATTTTAGGGTCCACAGTGTTAGAGTGGGTTAGAGTTTCGTAATTGATTGGGAAATGGAGTAGTTCAGGTTTTCAGTGAATGACTTGAGTTTGATTCACGTGTCATATTTTTATAATATGAAACAGCTACTTAGCAGTTTTTGTGCTCATCTTTCTATCCAGGTCGCCTATGTGATGCTGGTACCTATTGTGAAAATACATATGGCCCTCAAATCAACTGCAAATGTAACTATGAATGTTGAACACCAAAAATATCACATCCACAAGACCACACCTAATAGTGATATAGATTGTTGTACACCTATTGGCTAAATTAAATTCTGTAGTTTTCATAATTACTTTCGAATTATTTTAGATCATAAGTTTCAAAAATTTTATTTTCATTCGCATGTTTAGTCAAACATTTTCACATAAGTTGAAACGTAGAGAGTGTGACTTGTAAAAAATAAGGCCTTATCCCAAAGTACGCGCCCCTAATGTTATCCACGAGTGTCGCAATAATTGCTAATGTTGTAGTTTCAAAATTAATATGCATGGCGTATTTCGACCATAAATTTTAAAATTCTTTTGTTTATATTTAAACTTTGTGTTCATTCAAACATCTTCACATAAGTTGGAACGGAGTGAGTATGACTTGTCAAAATATGGCCTCAGCCATGAAAGTATGGGCGCCCAATGTCATCCATGAGTATCACGATAGTGGCAAATGTTGTAGTTTTCATTATTAATACTCGGAATTTATTTTACATAACAAGTTTTACAAATGATGTCTATCAGTCAAACACCTTTACATAAATTTGAACATAGGGAGTATGACTTGTTGACAATTGAGTCTCAGCCAGGGGCGGACCCACGTTGGGTCTAGAGTATTCACCCAAACACCCTCGATAAAAAAAATACACGATATATAAGGTAAATTTTCTATATTTCTGTAGGTAGATATATTTTGAACCCCCTCATTAACAAATAAAAGTAGATGGCTCAATGGTAATCTGCACGCCCAAGGTTCGAATTTCTGCAACAACATTTATTTATTTTTCTTTATAGTATCAGTTTATTTTTGTTTTAAAAAATCAGTTCTGTTTTTCAAGCATTTTTTATTTTAAAAACGTTCCAAAAGTGTGGTGTTAAATTCAAAAAAATTCAAAGGGCCCATTTCGAAAGACTTATTTACACATTTATATTTTTATTTTTCGAACCTCCTGAAAGAAAATTCTGAGTCCGCCACTTGCCTCAGCCATCAAAGTACGTGCCCCTAATGTGATTCATGAGCGTCAGAATAACGAATAATGTTGCAATTCTCATTATTAATACTCATGTGTCAAAAATCTTATTTTCATTTCTAAACTTTATTTTCCGTCAAACACAATCAAATAAATTGAAGTGAAGAAAATTCACGGCTCAATCATTAAAATACACCGCCAATGTTATCCACAAGTGTCACAATTATTTATGAGATAAATCATATAATTGCCTATCGTACCATAGGTAATATACTTGGTTCAAATCAAAATTACAATAAGTCAAATCAAAAGCAATTGTTTGTACCATAGAATGACGAGGACTAGTCAAATTCAACGCATGTCTTTAGTCAAACATCATGCTAGCTATAAGAGAAGTTATTATTAATATACAGTAAGGTCAATTCAAATTATGTGATTTGATATCACAACTACCTTAACTTAGATCAAATAATTGTGGCCAATTTAATAACAAAGCCCATATCACCTTTTAATTCAAAGTTTTATCAAACAGACACAGCCACTTTACATTAAAAAAAATATTATCCGGGGTGTTCGAAGCCTGCATTGAAGTTCCGATTAAATCTAGATCGCATACTGCAACACTCATTTGAAGGTAGTGTTTCCAATTGAATTTTCAATCAAAGGCTCAAATTTGAGATCTCTGATTAAAGGTGAAGCAGATCGACCAGTGCACCACAACTCTGAGTGACTTTGCATAAGTTTTAAGCCTTTACTTATTTCCAACTTGTCTTTTGTCTTGTGATGCTGCTGGAGCTATCTGTACTCTGTATGCTTCTCTAAAGTACTAACAAAAATGCTTTACAAATGATTTGACAAAACATAAATTGTTATACAAATCAAAATTGGAAAATATGAATTAGATAAGCATAATTCCAGCATCACAAGACAAAAAACAAGTTGGAAAAATGTGGTTTAAAAATTATTCAAGTCGTTGTTTAGTAAAAGTTGTGGCTGCCACATGATATACACTCAGATTATCATATTTAGATATGCTTAGTAAGTTTACGCGTCATCACACATGGATGCGGCTCTTTTTCCGTATTTTATTAACATGAAATATTTTGTGCACTGTATTTATTAACGTGAAATATTTAGTACATTTGATACATAATCGTTTTTATTAGAGAACACTTTATTTTTCACTATAAAACGTTTCAATGCAAATTTAAAATTAATCAAGATCCGGTATATGTAATAAATACCGAGTGAAAAAAACAGATTGTATTCACATACAATAGCCTAATTAATAGGTGCCTACTTTAATTATCAATTTCCTTTTTGTCACTTTGAAGAGAAAAAATATACAGTTGAACTTAGAAGTCTAATGTAGTAATAAAAAAGTATGCTATTCTAATACTTAAGCTTGATTTCATCATTATCTCCCTAATTCATGGATTCAATTTTACTTGATTGTCAATTTTGTCACCCAATATTGGACGACATGCCCTTTTGGTGCAAAAGCATAAAATAAATACGTTAACTATTTATATTATATACTAAAAAAATGGACAGATTTTATATCATCTTTTCAAGTCCAAGTAGCAAAATTGAAGGGTTTTTGGGGCAGTTTATTTTTTCTCTTTTTGCGTTTGATTTTAGATTTTAATTAAAACTACTTATTAAAATTTGAATTATTTAACACGACTTAATAATTTAAATATTTAAATGAAATACACTGACAACTTGTTTTTCCTTATCATGCACCAAATTTTACTTGTAAAAGTGTCATGATATGACATTATTTGAAAAAGGAATTAATTTTTTTTGTATTAAAAGAGCTAAACCTCATAGAGACGTAATTAGGTTGATGTATTACTACTTCACCTTTATTTCTCAAAAATGTTGATTGACAATTTTTTTTTTTTTTAGAAAAGTAATTTTACAAACACATGTTGCGAACGTATAATAATACTGAATATATTATTTTTGTTAGATCATGAAAAAATGTTTTATTACATTATATTACATTAGCTATTATAATTCTGTTTGTTTATTCATAAATACCCATACCATCATATAAGATAGTTTTAGTTTTCTACGTGTTTAGTTATTTCCCCCCTAAATGTAGTATTTATTTAACAACACTTTCCTATCGTTAATTTATCGATAAATTGGTATTAAATGGCTGCCAAATATTCATGTGGATTGTTGCCATTATTTGGCTAAGAAAATAATGTCATTACTAAGTATTTGTCTAATCAACACCAATTATTTGTGAGATTCAATAGGTGGCGATTGATAGAGAGAAAATCCAATCATAGAGATGTGTAACAATGTTCAAAATTAAATAAACATCACTGTCACATGCAATGAAATGTTTCGATATTAAATTCTAAAGAATTTTTTTTCCTTAAATAAATAGGATAATAATTAATTTTGAATATCGAATAATTATATATATAAAAAAAATCAACGGCCAAGCTAACACCTCTAGTTGTTAATAATTGTCTTTTTTTGAGGTCTCAATTATTCTTCTGCTCACTTTCTTTTATGTCTCCCTCAAAATTCATTTGCGTGTTTATATTGAAGTGGACATGAACACCTCCACCACTTGAACACAACTTTTTCTTTAAATTTTTGCAATAATGTAAAGGCTAAAACTTCCAAAATTGAAACTTTATTACTGTTCACGCTAACTCCCTCCTCATATTTTTTTAAAAATTATTTACTCCGTAAAAACATGTATCAAATGAAAATTAGACAAATAACTGATAAATAACTTTGATATAAGTCGACAATCAACATATTATAACATTATAACTAGAGCGATCAAAATGAACTCGACTCTTAGAGTGTGTTTGGTATGAAGGAAAACATTTTCCAATTTTCTCATGTTTGGTTGGGACAAAAGTTTTGGAAAATGTTTTCCAAATCAACTCATTTTCCTCAAAATTAAGGAAAATGACTTCCCTTAAAAAATTAAGGAAAACATTTTCCAAAACTCTCCTCCAATTTCAAATTACATTTTTTTTTTGGAAAAACCATCAATTTTAGAAAAATATTTTCAATTTCAAAATTTTATTATTTCACCCGATCCCTAACACCCCCACCCACCCATCCACCACCGGCCAGCCCCCCACCCAACCCCATCCCCTCCCCAAAAAATTAATTTTGCTTTTTAAAAATATTTTCAACTTCAGATTTTTATTTTTTTAAACTCGTACCCCTCCCCCCCGGCCATCCCCCCACCCACCCCAACCCCCAAAAAATTAATTTTGTTTTTTAAAAATACTATCAACTTCAAAATTTTATTTTTTCACTCCTACCCCCTATCCCCTGTCTCCCCCCCCCCCACTCCAAAAAAATAATAATTTTGTTTTTAAAAAATATTTTTAATTTCATAAATTATTTTTTACTCTAGTATAAATATAAGATGTCTCGAAAAAATATTTTTCATTCATAAATTAAACACTAAAAATTATTTTTGAAAAATATTTTCTACTCACCAACCAAACAGGAGAAAATAAGTCCAAAATCTACTTGTTTTCCAGAAAAACATTTTTCATGGAAAACATTTTCCTCCATACCAAACACACCCTTAAAGATAATCCAATTTGCTACTTGAATAGAATTATCAAATAAATATTAGATAAATAAATTAAAACTACGAAAATACCTAAAAATATCAAAAGTTATGTGTCGGCATCAACACAACCTTATCACAATTCACAATAACTTTGATATGTGTCTCCTACTTCTTCGTGCCTATGAATGAATTAGGATAATAATGTTTCCCAACTCGGAATTTAATCTTTTCATTTTCTAAAGTACACATTTAATTATCTAATAATTTTTTTAAAAATGAAAGATCAAGGTTGGATCAATTTAACAAGTGATCTTAACTATGATTAAAGTGTTATATTTTGGAAGGCATCCTTTAATTTGGGTACTTTATTTTGTAATTTAATTATACATGAACAAATCGATAAATCAGAAAGTTGTTCATATATTTAAAATCTTGATTAAATTTAATAACATCAAATTAAATATTAGTATCACAATGCTCTTTCCCAGCTCTTTTCATATATTCACCTTTTAAACTAAATTAAATGAAAGAGAATTAGAGTAAATATTACTTATCACAGATAATTTCAAGAGTCTAGTTTGGTTTCCATTTTTCAATCGAAAATTAAAAATATGATTTCACTCCCCTCACACGTTCTTTTAATTCATTTTTTCTTACAAATTGACATTAATGAGCCAGTATCAAAATATTTTGGGAGATTTATATTGCTTACTAAAAATCAAAATCTTTTTTTTTTCCAAATTAAAATTTAATATTTTAATCATAGTTAAAATTTATATATATATTTTGTCATTTTCAAATAATACTAATTTATGAGATTTTATTGGATATATTATTGTTATCGTTAAAAATTAATATTTAAACGTATTAATTGACGAAGTGTAATAGAGAGAAATGTGCATTAAAACATTTATAAATAGACCACCAATTTCCATTTTTCAATCTTGCTTTCTCCTCACATGCATTTCCTTTACTTCCAATCCTCCAATTAGAAAACAATTAGTATCTCTTCCAACTGAAGTTCAGCTAGCAGCTTCTATAACAAACAATGGAGTGCTTAAACATTGGCAAAATGGTAATTTTATATATATGCACTTCCTCCTCTATTTATGATTTGAAGTTAATGAATTCAGAACGAGTTAACACATTTTAAAGTTACTCAACTATGAGTTGCTTTTTCAATAAATCACTTTAACGTTGATTTTTAACTCAAAAGTCAATCAATTATAAATATTTCATTAACGTCTAACAAAGTCACATATACTTTACATGATGTGATATTGTATTCGAAAGAAATGAATTCAGTTAAATCAGAAAATCACCTGACCATAGATTTGCTCTGTATCTATTCTTAGCTTCTTCAAGCGCATGCATGTATTTGGTTCTTTTTCTAATTTGGTTTATTCTGCCATATATATATATTTATTACTTTTTACTATCTTTTGATTTTTAATTACTATTCATATTTATATGAACTCGATTCATTAACGAGTATTAAACATCTTATGGTGCACATATTATTTTCATTAATTTCTATATTATCGACTATTTTTATTTTGGACGTTTTTTATTTTACACACACACTGCCCATTGGCCGGTCTAAACGATTTTACATTATTAATAGATCTACAATCAAATTTAAGATTGTAACTTTAATAAATTCAACCTTTTAAGGTTTTGAGTATTTTACCACAATTTCAATGAATTTATATATATAAATTTATGTTTTACATGGAACATATTGAAATCGAATAAACTTAGTGTCAGAATTAAGGGTGAAGCTAGAATACAATTTAAATTCCGTAAAATTTTAAATCAAAGAATTGAAGGCATGTCGGAGTTAGCTTGCCGTGTAGACTTTCAATTTTTAATTGAATACTACGAATTTTAGATGTGCAAGTTGAAGCAAAACGTGCAGTACTGGCTAGAGTTATACTATAGCAAATTGATAACATAAAAATGTGCCATGGCTTAATTATTGCCTTAATTAGACACACATTCTGATATTCATGTGTATTTTTTATATAAGAGAAGCCAATCACGTCAAGTAATATTACGACTATGTACATTTATTTAATTTTGTAAAAAGACACATATTATATCAAATCATGTACCTAACTAGACATATTTATTCATTCTTAACTGGACGTCTCAGATTCAAGCTTTTGAGAAATAACAAAGAAGAAGGAGAAAACAGAGGAGAAGTAAAGTGTTTGTACTAAAAAAGAAATATGTATGGATTGAAAACAAAAAGAAAATGTCTTTTTTGTTTTCTTTAATTAATACATGAAAAACATATATTTATTTAATTAATCTTTAGTACTAAAAGTGATATATTCGCTATATGAAGACACGTGTCATGTATTTACGGAATAAGTATAAACACCAGAAACAAGTTAACTTTACCTTGTGTTTATTTTATTAAAAGGCTTGAACAAGACGTTTTGATATATCACACGAAGACAACTTTAAACTAACAAATCTTGTTTTAATTTTGAAGGATGAGAAGTTAGGTAATATGCCACATGAAGAATTCACCCTTGATGGAACTGTAGATCAGCATGGCTGCCCTGCTGTGCGTGCCAGGACTGGAAAATGGTTTGCTGGTGTTCTATTACTTGGTAAGTTTATCATGTTTGTGTACACTTTTTTTTTTTTTTACATAATCAACATGTAACTAAAATACACTGATAGTATGTCTCAATTTGGTAACTTTACTTTGTCTAGTAGTATTTATTTTGTTTTTGGATTATGTATATAGTGAATCAAGGTTTAGCTACACTAGCATTTTTTGGAGTTGGAGTGAATCTAGTCCTATTTCTTACAAGAGTTATGGGGCAAGATAATGCTGAAGCAGCTAACAATGTTAGCAAATGGACTGGAACTGTTTACATCTTCTCACTTTTGGGTGCTTTCTTAAGTGATTCCTATTGGGGTAGATACAAGACTTGTGCCATATTCCAAGCCATTTTTGTCGCGGTAAGTCGTTTCACTCTTCACATATGTTTAGAGTTATCAGCGTACACTCGATTTTTACACTACAACCATGTGATTTAACCTTGGTAGTTAAAACTTAAAGTGAGAATGCATATCATTAACCATGTGTGTATGTTATCAATTCATATGTGTGGCGCTAATAAGTCGTTACCTAGCTCAATTTCCATACGTAGTGTAGTATTAAAATTGAACTCATGTTGAAATACTAAAAGTACTAAGAATTTGAAATTTGTGTTCATTGCAGGGACTAGTGTTATTATCATTATGTTCATACATTTTCTTGATCAAGCCTAATGGCTGTGGAGATGAAGAAGCCCCTTGTGGATCACCTTCAAGTCTCCATACTATGCTCTTCAATGTATCCATTTACTTAATTGCTCTTGGAAATGGAGGGTATCAACCTACCATTGCAACATTTGGATCAGATCAATTTGATGAAGATCATCCTCAAGAAAGTCACTCAAAATTATCTTTCTTTAGCTATTTCTACTTAGCATTGAATCTTGGATCTCTGTTTTCAAACACCATTTTGGTCTATTTTGAGGATAAGGGAATGTGGACATTGGGTTTTTCGGCATCAGCTGGATCAGCTATTTTGGCATTAGCTCTGTTTCTTATTGGGACACCTTGGTATAGACACTTCAAGCCTACCGGGAACCCCATTTCAAGATTTTGTCAAGTGGTTGTAGCGGCAATTAGGAAATGGAATATAGAGCAACCTTCAAATGGAGATGAGTTATATGAAGGTGATGGAAGAGAGCTTGCTGATAATAGTAGTCGAAACATACTGCATACGAAAGAATTTAGGTAAGTTATTCTGCCTTAAGTGCTTCCATTGTTTCCTAGTTGTTGATGTGTTGCGCTTTGTTTACATATAGAAAGGAAAAGTGGATGCGTTTATAACAAATATATTTTTGGTAACAGATTGTTGGATAAAGCAGCTATAGTCACATCAAAGGAGAGATTAGATAATCCGTGGCGCCTTTGTCCAGTGACTCAAGTTGAAGAAGTGAAATGCATCCTAAGACTATTTCCAATTTGGCTTTGTACAATACTCTACTCTGTTGTGTTCACTCAAATGGCCTCTTTATTCGTGGAACAAGGCGATGCCATGAAAACCACGGTCTCAGGCTTTCACATCCCTCCTGCAAGCATGTCAAGCTTCGATATCCTTAGTGTTGCAGCATTCATTTTCATCTACAGGCGAGTTCTTGACCCCCTCGTTGCAAGCCTAAAGAAGTCATCTCCAAGAGGACTGACCGAGCTCCAACGTATGGGAGTTGGCCTCATAATTGCTATAATGGCAATGGTAGCAGCTGGAATAGTAGAACATTTCAGGTTAAAACATGCCAACAAAGATTGTTCACATTGCACGAATTCGAGTTCTTTAAGTATTTTCTGGCAAGTCCCACAATATGTATTAATTGGAGCATCAGAGGTTTTCATGTATGTTGGACAATTGGAGTTTTTCAATGGACAAGCACCTGATGGATTGAAAAGCTTTGGAAGTGCACTTTGCATGACTTCAATTTCACTAGGGAACTATGTCAGCAGTTTGCTTGTTTCCATTGTTATTAAAATTTCGACTAACGATAAAATGCCTGGATGGATACCTGGAAACCTTAACAAAGGCCATTTGGATAGATTTTACTTCCTCTTAGCAGCATTGACAATAGCTGATTTTGTGGTCTACCTCATTTGTGCTAAGTGGTACAAGTACATTGAGTTTGAACAAAGAAGTAGTGGAAAACAAGATGAAGAGAAGCAGGGTGATTTGAGATTCTAGGCTCAAAACTGATAAAAAAAAAAAGATCTCATCTCCATGACACAATGTTAGCAGGCTGGTCGTCTATTCGGACAAAGGACTCATTGGTACTACTACGAATAATAATGTAAAAATTCTTTTACGTGCACTGTCAGTGTATATAAGTTAATAGTAACAGATTAGAGAAGGGTATGATCATTTTTTATCTAAGTTGAGCAAAAGATGTAAAAAAGATGGCTAGCAGAACCTCAAGAAGAATGATATGTACATAGCTATTCTGTGCATTAGTAAAATTACTTCTTGTTCTATTCTACATATTCTCACATACCTTTTTTTCTCAAAAAATTGGCCAATTGAGCATAAACCAAATAGACCACTTAAAATATGAGAAATCAACATTCTGGTTCTATTCCTTTGACCAAAAATTAAATTTAGTTTCTTTACAAATTTCTACCACAGCCAAATGTTTGGTCCTTTTTCTAGGTCAGAAAGATAGGGCATGATCCAATTCAAGCAATCATTTCAATCTTGGTTATATCCCACTGGCAATGGTATTTCAAATGGTACGTCCAAACAAAATTTTAACTTCAAATCATTGATTTGAGAGTCTAAGTAAAAAGTGTTTTCACTAAAATAAAAATACTTAAAATTACCATATTATCTTTACTAGTAAAACAAACATGATGACGAAGACCTGTTTCTTAACTACATTGATTTATTTTTTCATAAAATATCAATCCCCAAAAGCTTGGCACAAAAAGACACTACATAATAGAGTATGTGGGATATAATTCACAGTTTTGTAAAATTTCAGGGGCTCAAATAGAAATACCCCCTTCTAATGACCCTTAAAATCTAAATTTGCACTTGTTGGTTCTTGCGAAAGGATAATTAAGGAACAAAACAGGACTTGTGAAATTTCAGAGGTCAAAAAGATCAAACTCTAAACAACTGTCAAAGACTCGGCACCATGTGGAGGAACTCGGTGGGTTTCTCTTCAAAACTCCTCACATCCAAATCTTCCTACAGTCGTCTTCCTTTGCTTAATCATGGCGTTGCCAGCAGATCCACTTCTACAGCCGCCGGCTCCGGGCCGGAGTCTACTGAAGCAGCCGGTACAGTAAAGGTGGGATTTTCATCGACGGAGTGGGTTCGAACCGGATCTCCGAGTTCTTCAGCTGTCGATCTTTCATCTTTTGCGGCTGCATCAGTTTTGAAAGGTAGGGATATTGTGGACATGGCTAAGCATTACGGGCGGTGTTATGCGGAGCTTTCTAAAGCTCGCTTAAGGTTAGAACTTTTTTTCGTATGAATTCTTTTATTGAATTGCTAATTTTGTGTAATAAACTGTTTATTCAAAGTAGTGTATTGGAATTATGTGGGCTGGAATGGAGGATTGATTAGCGCCCCAGCTCTGTTTGGGATTGATGGTCTAGTTGATTGATTGATTTTGTAATGGAACTGCTTATAACTAGCTGAAACTAATTATTGGAATATGTATATTAACTTGTGTATCTATTAACTTCATAGAGTTATTGGGATGTTTAGGCGTGTTTGATTGTGCTAATTGAGACAACCTAAAGTTTTCGTTTTGAAGAGGCATTTATATGGTTTTCCAATTGTAGATTAGGAAAAATCTTGATGGGATGATTGTAACTTTTAACTTCTTTTTAAAAGAATATAGGATATTGATAGTGTAGCCCATGTTGCCTGGTTTGATGGATAACTTTATTCAGCATCTGGGCATGTGTGTTATCGTAGGTTGTTCAGTCGGTTGGTTGAGGTGCATTCAAGGGATATTGATTTGGGAATACTTAAGCCACATTAGCCGTTTGTAAGGAGAATATTGAATTCTCTATGCTCCTTTAGATTTAGAGACACTAAATAACTGCTTGTTGTGGCTGGAACTTCGGTTTCAAGTCGCTTTACATATCTCAGATTTTTATGAGAATTAGGTTGTGTGTAGTTCTAGATTCAGTGCTTCCATGGTTCCACCCCTTGTTTTAATTTTCCTTTTCAATTCGTGTGTCTTCTTTCTTTGTTTTTTTTCTTATGGTGGTTAGGAAGCATGAGTCACAGTGTAGAAATAAGTTCCTATAATAGTTGGCTGCTGCAGGATAGTCAAATTTTTATGGGGTCAAGACCCAAAACTTTGGTAATTTGGCTGAGTTATTAGTTATTAGTTGATGTTTCTATGATAAACAGGAGCCTATAGCTATACATTAAAGGACAAACCCTTTAGAAGGTCAATGAGTCTTGCTAAAACATGATTAAATGGTGCAGCCAAGGGTGTGGCCTAGTAGTCAATGAAGTGGTTGAGAGCCATGATGTCTTAGGTTCAAACCCAGCATAGACAATGAAACAGTTGGTGGTTCTTCCCATTTTTCCTAGACTTGGTGGACAGAGTTAGTTGGTACCTGCTGCAGGTGGCTAAGGAATTAGTCGAGGTGCGCGAAAGCTGGTCTGGACACCACGATCATAAAAACATACATGATTAAATGGGTGTCGTACAACTGCTTGAGGTTGTCTGTGTGTAGAAAGTAATCTAAGCCTCTACAATGCCCAATAAAGGGTTACTATTCAATAGAATGCTTCTTTTTAGTCTAATTTTTGTTTTCTGGGTGATTCTAGGTCTTGTTCATACCTTAAAACATATTAAGAGGGTCCAAATGTGAGAAGCAAATTTTGAGCGGGATATATATTTATTGTTGAACTACAAGAGATCATTAAACACTCAATTCATATTCTATTCTTTTAATTTCTGTTTGTATTATAGTTACATTGCAAACATATGAGGTGAAATGATAATCAAAATAAAGCTAAGAAAAACAACAGAAAAAGTCGGACATAGTAGGCTGTGGGCCAAAAGTAAGAGGAAGGAGTGCAGTGAACAAACCAATTTTAGTCTTAGGTTGTTGATGCTAAGCTATGGGAACAAGGGAAGCAACTTTGTTATCAGAGAAGTTTCTCCTAATGGGGTTAGTGTTTTAGTAGTAGTAGTAGTAGTAAGAAGATTAAAGCATATAATAAGGCCTTGCTTTTTAAGATTAAGATGTATGGTTCTATACATATTTGAATATTAAGATTTTCTTTTCTACTTTGAACACTAAATAATTAAGATTTTTTGTTGTTTCAACATCTAAATGTGTATAAGCAATTAATTAATATATTTAACCATAATAAATTTTTACAATTTAAATTAAATAGTAATTAAATGATTTAGCAATAAAACTATTAGAAGAATCTTAATTGAAACAAAATAAAATCATTATTTGATTAAATTTTGATTTTTTATGACTTCAATGAATTTTTTTATTTTGGATTAGGAATATGCAATAGAGAGAACTTCTACTATGAGATTTATCCCAAATGAATTTGTCAGTATTTCTAATACTCAAGAATTCCACCCTTTAATATCTTCTTGGCTGATTTTGGTTGGTCCCATGGCTCTTCTCCTCAATCCTCTTCCTTTTTTGCACCTAGAGTCCATCAATCTATGCAAAAGTTGAGCTATTTTGTTTCTCTTAATCAAGTTACAAATTTTATCATTGACCCACCCCCAATCGTTAGTCCTCTGTGATTTTTTTACCATTGGTAAGTTGATCAACTCTTATCGAGGCTTCTCTTTCAATTGCATTCAGTAAAACTAGAGACACAATTCTCTAATTTGATCCAAGACGACAACTGCATATGAATCCAAGGGCCCGTTTGGCCATAGATTTTCCAAATAAAATTTGGGGTAAAATTTGACAAATAGTGTTTGTCCATACAATTTGCCATTATTCGGCAAATATTTTTGGCAAATAACCCAAATTCCCAAATTCTAGAAAAACTAGTCTTTGGGACAAATCTCATTATTTGGGAACTTTTAATAATTCAAAAATCTACACCAAATTTTTATCTTTACAAGAACACCCTCTATAGTAGTTGTTTGTGTTGTTTTACATATATTTTTTTTACGTGAACATCAAAGCAGTGATGGAATATTTAGTAAATATGAAAGTGATGATATGGTTGTTGATGAAAATGATAACAATCCGCTTAGGGTAACAAAGTCACGTGCTATGTAATACAAACATATGGTTAGTTTTGATAGTTTTTAAAACTTGCGGGTATAAATCATGTTTCTTAAAAACGTGAAATATATTTTTCAAATAGTATGGCCAAACTCATGAAATTTCACCCAAATAATATTTGCCAAAAATATTTGGAATTCTATGGCCATACGCTAGCTAAATGTAGTTAGATACTTAGAAAGATTTTGATATCTTACCTATTCTAGAGAAGAGATTTGGCAGGTTGATATTTGAGAGTGAACGAGAAGTGTGATGTTCTTTTTGCAGAAGCGGATAACAATGGGTGAAGTTCTTTTGCCAAAAAAATTTATGCTTTTAGAAAGTCTGAATGGTATTAAGACTTTGTTATAGATTTGATTCATTTAGACCCTATTGAGAGGCTTTAAAAGGAAAACAATTGCTCTTAGGCCTTATTTAATTGCACTAAATGGGGTCTGAATTTGAATCATTCAGCTATCAACCTATTAACTGCATTTTTTTTTTTTTTAAAACCTCAATCATCCAGCCAACTGAATCTTTATGTCTTGAACAAGTAATACTTCAAATTCTTTACCTATTAGTTTCTTAGGTTCACATAATTTTCTTGGTCTTACACCATAAATCTCGATTGGTTGTCCAAAGGGCGGGTCACAGACGGATTTTTCGGTTATAAAACAAAACAAAACAAAAACAAAAACAAGAGGCTTTGGTATAAGTTGTGGGTTTGTTGGGTTGGGTTAGTTCCAGTACAAAGAAGAGATTTTCTAACATTTTGATGAATCTAAGTACAATGAGTTTGTGACACTAGTTTTCTAGCATCAGAAACAAAAGCTTAAGAGTAAGACGAGTTGGTTTAACAAATTCAATAGATTACAAAAGTAGGAATCTTGATTTGATAATAACAAGTACCAGTTTTTATCCCTCATTTATCTGGTATGGATGGGTTACTTTACAAGTTTTGGGCTCGTACTCAATGTTATTTTTAATAATTATAAAAGAATTTATAGCAAAGGATATTCATAACCTTGCAAGTAAATTTATATGGCAATTTTTTTTGCAAGTCCATCTTCATGGTTATGAGAGTTAGATTTATGTTCATTTTCATGGCTGATCTAGAAACATTATCTGACTTTTCAGATGTATGCTCAAATTCGGACATCATAATCTTAATAATAAAAATATATGGCCCCTCAATGGGCTAAGATATGAATTATTTAGATTCATATCCCTGTTAAGTACAAAAGAATAGGGCCTAGGATCCAAACTAGAAGTAGAAAAAGTAGACAAGATGCTTGTTGTTCTTGTACACTGGCTACACACTCATCTTTCTGCGTTCTGATACATAATTATTTTAGCAAGGAAAAAAAAAAGGTTCTCACACCATTCCAAATTTCAAATCTTACTAGTCCTTGCTTCCTTGAAGTAGAAGAGCTTCTAGGTTCTTTTTACTTATAGTGACTACTGCTTAAATGTGTTGCATATTCTGATTGTTCAGACTCTCTTATTTCCAGAATATTAGCAAATAAGCTACACAATATAGTACCGCCCTGTACTTTTGCTGCTTCATTTTCCTCTAATTAAACTGTTATCAGCATGCTTGTAGTTGCAACCTCTGGCACTGGGTATATCCTTGGAAGTGGTAGTGCCATTGACTACATGGGACTTTGCTGCACATGTGCTGGCACAATGATGGTTGCGGCATCAGCTAGCACATTAAATCAGGTACAATACTGGAATCCTGCTCAAAACTATGCTTTCACCTAAACTGTTCGTAAAAAGGAGAGTGGTTGGCATGTCTCCAGCAGGGATGGAAACAGCCTTGGAGACTTGCCTGTTACTAGAACCGTACTTCCACCTAAATGAAAATTATGTTAGCTCCCCTCCCCATTGAAAGTGAGAAAAATCCCTCGATTGGCTGTAGAGAAATATTTCCCTTCTCTTTCTATGTTTTTCTTTGCAAAGCAATTGATGATAATGGGATTGTATCCATCAGTGACATTTCATACTGCATGTACTTTCACATACATTTTCAAGAAGTGGAACTCCATGCAATTAATTATTCTTATGTTTGCTCTCAGGTGTTTGAGGTGAAAAATGATGCTAAGATGAACAGAACCAAGAAAAGACCATTGCCGTCAGGACGAATCAGTATACCCCATGCAGTAACATGGGCAGCTTCTACTGGCATCCTGGGCACTGCTTTACTGGCTAGCAAGGTGGCCAGATATCCTTTGCAACTAGTCTAACAATATGTATTGCAATTTGATAATTATCTTTCTGTTGCATTGATTAATGGGGAAGGGACTGATGTTGCAATTTCTATGACAAGGTCTGTACAGGCTAATATGTTGGCAGCTGGCCTTGGTGCGTCGAATCTTGTGTTGTATGCATTTGTATACACGCCACTAAAGCAGATACATCCAATTAATACATGGGTCGGCGCAATTGTTGGTGCTATTCCTCCCCTGCTTGGGTAATTGTCTTGTTATACACCTTTAGGCTTCTGCTTTATCAATCTCGAGTTTATGCATCTCTGCACAAAGGAGATGTGATTGTATATTGTTCTATTCTTGCTAAAAAATCCTCCCAATGATAGTTGGTTTGGGATTGTTCATTGATAAGCAAATCCATGTGCTGTAGAATGCAGCAAATTTACTAGTTCAATCATTTCGGCATGCTTTGAGGTCTATACTTGCTTTGAGTTTCCTTTGCAAAGTATTACTGCTTTGCCTTCTGTACGTGGCTACACTGCTAAAATAACAATTCCACTTTCAGAATGAGACTCTTCATGGAACATCATTAATTTGACTTCAGTGCCTGAAAAATTCACTAGTTATTAGTTGCAGAAAGGATGACATATTTTAAATTCTGCTGAATTGCATGTTTCCGTTTTGAAGTGATTGTTTCTATGCAAATGATAGAGGAGTATAACTTACAGCAGATTCTTGGATTTAGTTTTATGTTAGCCGTGCTTTCTGGTATTTTGTAATTGCTGTTATTGTCATGGTTCTGAGGCTGATGTACCATTCTGAAAGATTCTCTCTCCTTGTAAAGGTGGGCTGCAGCTTCTGGTCAGGTGTCTCTCAATGGAATGCTCCTCCCAGCTGCTCTATATTTTTGGCAAATACCTCATTTCATGGCATTAGCCTACTTGTGTCGTAAAGATTATGCTGATGGAGGGTATGCATCTTCTCTTTTGAACTTTTGACCATACTAGTATTGATTATGCAGTGATATTCAATGTTAAGGCTGTTGTGTAGTGAATGTAGCCATATGTTATTCAATGGCCATATGCATCTAGAGGCCTAGGATTGTCCAAACATCTGCTATTTTTAAATAGGTTCTCAGCTAGTCATCACGTGATGATTTGTGAACAAAAATTTTGGGCTTATAGAAGCTTATTGAGGGGTGGGGGTGTGGGAAGCTCGAGTATTTCTTGATAATCCTTGCAATAAAGTACATGAACATTGAACAGCTTGATGTCATGTAGCATCTCTTTCTCTCTCATAATGTCCAATGTTATATTTTTTCTAAGTTGGTCCTAAGATTTCTCCTCGACTTATCATTTCTTATTTTCTGTACAGGTTCAGAATGTACTCTCTTGCTGATGCTTCTGGTCAGAGGACTGCCTCTGTAGCCTTGAGAAACTGCCTATATCTACTACCATTGGGTTACCTAGCCTATGATTGTGAGTAATTTTTCTATGTAGGAATACTTCCATTTATGCATTGCGCTGTGTGAAGAATTATTTGGCACAATTTGAATTATTAAGTTTTATAAGGTAATTGAGCTTGTATGTTTCTCTGTCCAACTTTTGGTCTTAAGTTAAACTTAAATGGTACAATTGACCATTTATCTAAGTTAAATTCGATGTCAATTCTTCAACACTTTGGCAAATAAAAATAAAAATTAGACACATCAAAATGAGTACTGAAAATTCCAATTTTTTTACTATTACTTGTAAAATCTTGCTCTATAATCTGGTTTGATCTTGTAGTCCAAAATTATCTCGTAGCATTACGTACCTGAAATCCTAGTAATTAGTGAAGCAAAATATATATACAAATCATCAAAGTAATTCCATCACCTACAGTCCAAAGATGAAAATCTCTCAATATTCTGAACCATTTATGGAAACCCTGTGTTGGATCACCAGATTTCAACCTTTCATATGTAAATGCAACTAATGGATCTCCTTTGTTCAACATTACCTTTAACCAAAGAAAATGTATCTCCTTTTTAAAGGGTTTCCCCATAATGGCCATGAGTGATTGCTCGGAAGGTGGCCAAATAAGGCTAAACAATAAGGTCCCAAGGCCGTACATAAGTAGAATTTGATAGTCAAATGTCATAATTTGGATTACCATGTGAACTTGTATCAACTGTTTGAGACAAATGAAATAATACTGTCAAGTGTCAATATTCTTGTGGGCACACTAGTGGTCAAGAATGTTTATTTTTAGGATTAATCCAAGAGTAGTTAAATTAGTCCATCAGCAGCATATAAGCGAAGATGTACTAATGAGTGACATTTGTGAAATTATTTAGATTTTATTCTTGAATTCTACTTGTTTTCTCTGCATCCTGTTGAGATTTAAGGTTGATTAGAGTTATGTTTGACCTAGATTGTCAGATTTATAAGGCTGGTGGTTCTTGATTTGTTTACTAATGATTCTTGAAGAGTTGAGTGTGGTCTAGATTCACTATGATTATGATAATGGTGTGTTAACAAGGACATGTGAATACTTGTCAAAAAGAGATCTGGTGTGTTAAGAGGGGACAAAGGTTTGTCTTGTAAAATTCTTATGATATAAAATGTATTAATATTTCTTTTCAAAGAAAGTGGACATCATCTTGGGACTGCTGAAAGCATAAATAACCTTTTTGGGTGCAAGTGTTATGTCAAACATTTCAAGCCATCCTGGAACGAAAAAATGTGAAGGTTTCAGTGAAGTACATAAAATCATGAAACTGTTTACATATTATGGAACCTGAATTGTGCACATCTGGTGTTGGGTTGTTAGTTTGATTGCACTTTCTTAATGTTTAATCTGCCTTCTGTTACGGCCTTGTGTGTGCAGGGAGTTTAACATCTGGGTGGTTTTGCCTGGAATCGACACTTCTTGCTCTGGCAATCAGCGGTACAGCAATATCATTCTACTTGAACCGTACAACCAAAGATGCTAGGAGAATGTTCCATGCCAGCCTTCTGTATCTTCCTGTATTTATGTCTGGGCTTCTAGTTCATCGTGTAACTGAGAGTGAACAGCAAATGACTATTGAACACACGAGTAAGATTATCGAGCTGTCACCTTCATTGGAAACTACAGAAGCGGCACAAGAAGAAAAAAGAAAGCAGTCCATAGGAAATGGTCAGCGTCGGCCACCTGTAGCATATGCCTCGGTTGCTCCATTTCCTTTCTTGCCAGCTCCTTCATATGCTACATTTTAAGTTAATGAACCATTCCTCCAATTTTGTTGTCTTACTACTGTAATAAAAATGGGCACGGAACTACCTCTTTATAAGGTTTATTGGATGTTATATTTGATAAAGATTTGAGTTACCCAGGCCATGGGATGTCTTAACAATTTTGTTGTCGTCTTACTGTAATAAAAATGGGAAGAGAACTACCTCTTTATAAGGTTCATTGAATGTTATATTGATAAAGGTTCGAAGTTACACATGATGTAGGATGTCTTAACAATTTTGTTGCCTTACTACCGTAATAAAAACAGGAAAGAACTACCTCTTATAAGGTTTATTGGATGTTATATTTGATAAAAGTTTGAGTTACCCAGGATGTGAGATGTCTTAACAATTTTGTTGTCTTACTGTAATAAAAGCGGGAAGAGAACTACCTTTTTATAAG
This sequence comes from Solanum lycopersicoides, assembly GCA_022817965.1. NCBI lineage: Eukaryota > Viridiplantae > Streptophyta > Magnoliopsida > Solanales > Solanaceae > Solanum > Solanum lycopersicoides. Next base: position 114,781,873 of record CM040618.1, read on the forward strand.
GTTCATTGAATGTTATATTTGATAAAGGTTCGAAGTTACCTATGATGTAGGATGTCTTAACAATTTTGTTGTCTTACTACTGTAATAAAAAATTTATAAAGTTTATTGGATGATATATTTGATAAAAGTTCGAGTGACTAAGGATATGTCTTAACAATTTTATTGTCTTACTGTGATAAAAAAGGGAAGAGAACTATCACTTTATAAGATTTATTGGATGTTATATTTGACAAAGCTTCGAAGTTAACCAGGATGTAGGATGTGTTAACATTTTTGTTTTCTTAATACTGTGATAAAAAGGGGGAGAGAACTGCCTCTTTATAAGGTTTATTGGATGTTATATTTGATAAAGGTTTGAGTTATCCAGGATATGGGATGCCTTAACAAGTTTGTCGTCTTACTGTAATAAAAACGGGAAGAGAACTACCTCTTTATAAGGTTCATTGGATGTTATATTTGATAAAGGTTCGAAGTTATCCAGGATGTAAGATGTCTTAACAATTTGTTGCCTTACTACTGTAATAAAAACGGAAAGAGAGCTACCTCTTTAAAAGGTTTATTGAATGTTATATATGATAAAGGTTCGAGTTACCCAGGATGTGGGATGTCTTAACAATTTTCTTGTTTTACCGTAATAAAAACGAGAAGAGAACTACCTCTTTATAAGGTTTATTGGATGTTATATTTGACAAAGGTTCGAAGTTACCCAACGTGTAGGATGTCTTAACAATTTTGTCTACTGTAATAAAAACGGGAAGAGAACTACCTCTTTATAAGGTTTATTGGATGTTATATTTGATAAAGGTTTGAGTTACTTGGGATATGAAATGTCTTTAACTTTTAAGAATACACACAAAAATCGATAAAGTTGCGTAGTTCCTAAAATAAGGATTGTAAATGCAGAAATGAGCGTTAATGGTGAGTATACGTGGTGGTTCCCCAACTCAATACGGAGGTCCTCATGAAGTTTTTTCAAAAAACTTTTTTGGTGCTTCGAGGCACAAGACCCATAGGCTAATACACACGAAAAATTGATTAATCTGCGTAATTCCTAAAAAAGGCTTTGTAAATGCGAAAATGGACGTTATAAAAATGGTGTAAGTATACGCGGTGGTTCCCCAACTCAATACAGAGGTCCTTATGAAGTTATTTCAGAATTTTTGTTGGGTGCTATCAGGCGCTAGACGCTAGATCCATGAGCTAATACACATGTAAATCATGAATTTACGTAATTTTTTAAAAAAGGCTTGTAAATACGAAAATAAATGTTTAAAAATGGTGTGAGTATACGTGGCGGTTCCCCAACTCAATACGAAGGTTCTCATGAATTTTTTTCTATAAAAATGTTTGAGTGCTCCGAGGCGCCAGATCCATGGGTTAATACACACAAAATTAATTACTTTGCGTAATTCCTAAAAAAGACCTGTAAATGTCAAAACAGGAGTTTAAAAGATTGTGTGAGTATACATGGTGGTTCTCAATACAGAGATCCTCAATACAGAGATCCTCATGATGTTTTTTTTTTTTAAAAACAATACTTGGTACTTCGAGGTGCCAAATCCATGAGCTAATACACACGAAACATCGATAAATTTTTAAAATTCCTAAAAAAAGACTTGTAAAATACGAAATAGGTATTAAAATATGATGTGAGTATACATAGTGGTTCCCCAACTCAATATCGAAAGTCCTCGTGAAATATTTGTATAAATGATTTTTCTCTGTTTTGAGGCGCTAGATTCATGGGCTAAAGCACACGAAAATCATTCACTTTGCTTAATTCCTAAGAAATGACCTTTAAATGTGAAAATGAGCGTTAAAAATGGTGTGAGTATGCGTCGTAGTTCCCGATCTCGATACAGAGGTCCTCGTGAAGTTTTTTCAGAAAAAATATTTTGGTGCTTCAAGGCGCCAGATCCATGGGCTATTATACACAAAAAATTGATGAATTTGCGTAGTTCCTAAAATAGGAATCTACATACAGAAATGAGCATTTAAAAAAATGTGTGAGTGTACGTTGTGGTTCCCCAACTCAATATGAAGGTCTTTTTGAAGTTGTTTTAAGAACAAAATTGGGTGCTCCGAGGCGCTAGATCCATGAGCTAATACACACAATTAACCAATTACTTTGCATTAATACTTTTTAAAAAAAGGCATGTAAATGCGAAAATAGACGTTAAATGGTGTGAGTATACGTGGTGGTTCCCCAACTCAATATAGAGGTCATCATGAAATTTTTTCAAAAAAAAAATGTTTGGGTGCTTCGAAGCGCCTAATCCATGGGGTAATGCACACCAAAAATTGATGAGTTTATAAATTTCCTTAAAAAGGGCCCGTGAATACAGAAAAGGTGTTAAAAATGGTTTGAGTACAAGTAGTGGTTCCCAACTCAATAAGGAGGTCCTCATGAAGTTTTTTCAGAAAATTTTTTTGGGTGCTCTGACGCGCCAGATCCATGAGCTAATACAAATAAAAAATCGATAAATATACGTTTTTTCTAAAAAAGGTCATGTAAATGCAGAAATGGAAGTTTAGGCTATTACACAGGAAAATTGATGTGAGTCTATGTGGTGGTTCCGAATTCAATACAGAGGTCCTCATGAATTTCTTTTAGAAAATAATTTTTGGTGCTCCAAGACGTCATACACATGGGCTAATACACATGAAAAATCTAAAAAATTGTGTAATTCATAAAAATGACTTGTAAATGCGAAAATGAGCGTTAAGTATAGCGTGAGTATACCAGGTGGTTCCCCAACTCAATACAAAGGTCTTCATAAAGTTTTTTCATAAAAAAATGTTGATGCTCCGAAGCTCCTAATCCATGGGCTATTAACACATGAAAAGTCGAAGAATATGCATATTTTCTAAAAAATGGCCTGTAAATGCGGAAAAGAGAGTTAGAGATGGTTTGAGTTTACATCGTGGTTATTTCACTCAATACAGAGGTCCTCATGAAGATTTTTAAGAAAAAAAATTTGGATGTCAATAGGCGCCTGTTCCATGGGTATTAACACACGAAAAATTAATAAATTTGCATAATTCATATAAAAAGCTTGTAAATGTGGAGATGAGCGTTAAAAATGGTGTAGATATACTTGGTGGTTCCCTAACTCAATACGGAGGTCATCATGAAGTTTTTTTTTAAAAAAAATTAAGTGTTGCGAGGCGCCAGATCCATGGGTTCATACACATGAAAAATCGATTACTTTGTGTAATTATAAAAAGGAGCCTTTAAATAAGGAAATAAACGTTAAAAAAATATTGTGAGTATTCGTGGTAGTTCCCTAACTTAATATACAGGTTCTTATGAAGTTTTTACAGAATTTTTTTGGGTTGCTCAGAAGCGCCTGATTCATGGGATATACATAAAAAATCGATGAATTTGCGTAATTTCCTATAAAAGGGCATGTAGATGCGGAAATGAATATTAATAATGATATGAGTATTGGTAGTGGTTTCCAACTCAATAAGGACGTCCTCATGAGGTCCTTTCATAATGATTTTTTGGTGCTTCGAAGTGCCTAATCTATGGGCTAATACAAAAGAAAAATTGATGAATTTGCGTAATTTCAAAAAAAGATCATGTAAATACGACAATGACGTTAAAAATGGTGTGAGTATACGAAGTAGTTCCCCAACTCAATATATATGTCTCCACGAAGTTTTATAAGAAATATTTTTTGGGTGCTCTGAGGCGCCAGATTCATGGGCTAATACATAAGAAAAATCGATTACTTTGCGTAATTCTTAAAAAAAGACTGTAAATGCAAAAATGGGCGTTAAAAATAGTGTGAATATACGCGGTGGTTCCCCAACTCAACACAGAGATCCTCATGAAGTTTTTTCAGAAAAAACTTTTGTGTGCTCCGAGATTCTAGATGCATGATCCAATACACACGAAAAATTGATAAATTTGCGTAATTCTTAAAAAGACCTGTAAATGCGAAAATGAGCGTTAAAAAAATGATATAAGTATTTGTGGTGGTTCCCCAACTTAATATATATGTCCTCACGAAGTTTTTTCATAATAATTTTTTTTTGGGTGCTCCGAGGCGTCAGATTTATGGACTAATACACATAAATTTGATGAATTTGCGTGATTTCTAAAAATGGGCCACCAATTGCGGAAATGGGAGTTAAAAAATAATGTAAGTATAGGTAGTGGTTCCCCAACTCAACACGAAGGTCATCATGAAGTTTTAAGAAAATTATTTTTCGTGCAATGAGGCACTAGATCAAAGGGTTAATACAAACGAAAAATAGATAAATTTGCATAGTTCCTAAAAGATGGCATGTAAATATGCAGATAACTGATAAAAATAGTGTGAGTATACGTGGTGGTTCCCTAATTCTATACGGAGAATCTTATGAATTTTTTTCAGAATATTCTTTGGGTGCACTGAGGCGGCAGATCCATGACCCGCAAAAAATTGATGAATTTGCGTAATTCTTAAAAAAAGGCTTGTAAATACGGAAATGAACGTTAAAAATAGTTTGAGTATATGTGGTGGTTCCCCATCTCAATACAAAGGTTTTCATAGAAAAAATTTGGGTGCTCCCAGGCGCCAAATCCATTGGCTAATACACACGAAAAAATAATGGATTTGCGTAATTCCAGAAGAGGCATGTAAATCCAGAAATTGGCGTTAAAAATGGTGTGAGTATGCGTAGTGCTTCCCCAACTTAATAATGAGGTCCTCATGAAGTTTTTTTACAAAAAAAAAAAAATTTAGTTCTTCGAGGAGCCAGATTCATGGGCTAATACACACAAAAAATCAACAAATTTTTGTAATTCTTAAAATAAGGGCATGTAAATGCGATAATGGACATTAAAACAAGGTGTGAGTTGGTTTCCAAACTCAATACAGAGGTCCTTATAAATTTTCTTAAAAATATTGGGGGCTTCGAGATTCCAAATACATGGGCTAATACACACAAAAAATAAAAAAAATTGCGTAATTCCTAAAAAAGGTCATGTAAATGCAAAAATGGTGTGAGTATACGTGGTGGTTCCACAACTTAATACGGAGATTCTTATGAAGTTTTTAAGAAAAAACTTTAAGGTGCTCGTAGGCTCCGGATCTATGGGCTAAAAAACATGAAAAATTGATGAATTTGCATAATTCCTAAAATGGGCCTATAAATGCGAAAATGGGTGTTAAAAATGGTGTGATTATACATGGTAGTTCCCCAACACAATATTGAGGTCGTCATGAAGATTTTTAGAAAATATTTTTGGGTTCTTTGACGCGCAAGATACATGGGCTAATACACACAAAAAATTGAGCAATTTGCGTAATTCGTGTAAAAGGCTTGTAAATGAGAAATGACATTAAAAAAATAGTGTGTGTATAGTTGGTGGTTCCCCAACTCAATTCCGAGGGCCTCATGATGTTTTTTTTCAGAAAAAGATTTAGGGTTTCTCCAAGACGCTACATCCATGAGCTAATACACACGAAAAAATGACTCGCGTAGTTCCTAAAAAAGGTCTGTAAATGCGAAAATGGGTATTAAAAAATTGTGTGATATACTTGGTAGTTCCCCAACTAAATACGGAGTTCCTCGTGAATTTTTTCTAGAAACTTTTTTTGGGTGCTCCGGGCGCCAGATTCATGAGCTAATACACATGAAAAATTGACTAATTTGAGTAATTCCTAAAAAGAGGCATGTAAATACAGGGTTAGGCGTTTAAAAAATGGTGTGAGATATGTGAAAGTTCTCCAACCAAATACGGAGGTCCTCATGAATTTTTTACAAAAAAAAAAAATTGGGTGCTCTGAGATGTCAAATCAATGGGCAAATACACACAAAAAATTAATGAATTTGCGTAATTTCTAAAAAGGGCATGTAAATGTGAAATTGAATGTTAAAAAGTGTTGTGAGTATACATATTGGTTACCCTACTTATTACAGAGGTCCTCGTAAAGTTATTTTCAGAAAAACTTTTTGAAGCTTAGAGGATCTAGATCCATGGGTTAATATAAACAAAAAGTCGATGAATTTGCGTGATTACTAAAAAAAGACATGTAATTGTGAAAATGGGCATTAAAAATTATTTGAGTATACATGGTGGTTTATCAACTCAATATGGACGTCCTCATGAAGTTTTTCAAAATAAAATTTTGGGTAATACACATGAAAATTCAATGAATTTGCATAATTCCTAAAAATGGCATGTAATGCAGTAATGAGCATTAAAAATCGATGCATTTGCATAATTCCTCATGAAGTTTTTTCTGGAAAATAAATTAGTGCTCCGAGGCGCCAGATCCATGAGCTAATATTAACACACACAAAATAGATGAATTTGCGTAATTTCTTTAAAAACCTAGTTAATACGAAAATGGGCGTTAAAAAAGTACACGTTGATTTCCCAACACAATTTTCTTCATGATGAGATATGAGATGAGATAAGAGATGAGATAGGAGATGAGATATGAGATGAGATATGAGATATGATATGAGATATGAGATGAGATAAGAGATGAGATAGGAAATGAAATATGAGATGATATATGAGATGAGATATGAGATGATATATGAGATGAGATATGATATGAGATATGAGAGGAGATATGAGAAATGAGATGAGATAAGAGATGATATATGATATGAGATATGAGATGAGATAAGAGATGATATGAGATATGAGATGATATATGAGATATGAGATGAGATATGAGATGAGATAAGAGATGAGATAAGAGATGAGATATGAGATGAGATATGAGATGAGATATGAGATGAGATATGAGATATGAGATGAGATATGAGATGAGATAAGAGATGAGATAAGAGATGAGATATGATATGAGATATGATATGAGATATGAGATATGATATGAGAAATGAGATCAGATAAGAGATGATATATGAGAATAAGAGATGAGATATGAAATGAGATACGAGATAAGAGATGAGATATGAGATGATATATGAGATATGATATATGAGATGAGTATGAGATAAGAGAAGAGATATGAGATGAGATACGAGATGAGAGAAGAGATATGAGATGTATATGCGATATGAGATATGAGATGAGATATGAGATGATATATGAGATGAGATATGAGATGATATATGAGATGAGATATGATATGAGATATGAGATATGATATGAGAAATGAGATGAGATAACAGATGATATGTGAGATGAGATATGAGATGAGATAAGAGATGAGATGAGATATGAGATGATATATGAGATATGAGATGAGATATGAGATATGATATGATATGAGATAAGAGATATGAGATGAGATATGAGATGATATATGAGATATGAGATGAGATATGAGATGAGATAAGAGATGAGATATGAGAATAAGAGATGAGATATGAGATGAGATACGAGATACGAGATGAGATATGAGATGATATATGAGATATGATATATGAGATGAGATATGAGATAAGAGAAGAGATATGAGATGAGATACGAGATGAGAGAAGAGATATGAGATGATATATGCGATATGAGATATGAGATGAGATATGAGATGAGATATGAGATGAGATATGAGATGATATATGAAATGAGATATGATATGAGATATGAGATATGATATGAGAAATGAGATGAGATAAGAGATGATATATGATATGAGATATGAGATGAGATAAGAGATGAGATGAGATATGAGATGAGATATGAGATATGAGATGAGATATGAGATATGAGATGAGATATGATATGAGAAATGAGATGAGATAACAGATGATATATGAGATGAGATATGAGATGAGATAAGAGATGAGATGAGATATGAGATGATATATGAGATATGAAATGAGATATGAGATGTGATATGAGATGAGATAAGAGATATGAGATGAGATATGAGATGATAGATATGAGATGATATATGAGATATGAGATGAGATATGAGATGAGATAAGAGATGATATATGAGAATAAGAGATGAGATATGAGATGAGATACGAGATACGAGATGAGATATGAGATGATATATGAGATATGATATATGAGATGAGATATGAGATAAGAGAAGAGATATGAGATGAGATACGAGATGAGAGAAGAGATATGAGATGATATATGCGATATGAGATATGAGATGAGATATGAGATGAGATATGAGATGATATACGAGATGAGATATGATATGAGATATGAGATATGATATGAGAAATGAGATGAGATAAGAGATGATATATGATATGAGATATGAGATGAGATGAGATATGAGATGAGATATGAGATATGAGATGAGATATGAGATGAGATAAGAGATGAGATAAGAGATGAGATATGAGATGAGATATGATATGAGATATGAGATATGAGATGAGAAATGAGATGAGATAAGAGATGATATATGAGATGAGATATGAGATGAGATAAGAGATGAGATGAGATATGAGATGATATATGATATATGAGATATGATATGAGATATGAGATGAGATAAGAGATGAGATATGAGATGATATATGAGATATGAGATGAGATATGAGATGAGATAAGAGATGACATATGAGATGATATATGAGATATGATATATGAGATGAGATATGAGATAAGAGAAGAGATATGAGATGAGATACGAGATGAGAGAAGAGATATGAGATGATATATGCGAGATGAGATATGAGATGAGATATGAGATGAGATATGAGATGATATATGAGATGAGATATGATATGAGATAAGAGATGATATATGATATGAGATATGAGATGAGATAAGAGATGAGATGAGATATGAGATGAGATATGAGATATGAGATGAGATATGAGATATGAGATATGAGATATGATATGAGAAATGAGATGAGATAACAGATGATATATGAGATGAGATATGAGATGAGATAAGAGATGAGATGAGATATGAGATGATATATGAGATATGAGATGAGATATGAGATGTGATATGAGATGAGATAAGAGATATGAGATGAGATATGAGATGATATATGAGATATGAGATGAGATATGAGATGAGATAAGAGATGAGATATGAGAATAAGAGATGAGATATGAGATGAGATACGAGATACGAGATTAGATATGAGATGATATATGAGATATGATATATGAGATGAGATATGAGATATGAGATGAGATACGAGATGAGAGAAGAGATATGAGATGATATATGCGATATGAGATATGAGATGAGATATGAGATGATATATAAGATGAGATATGAGATGATATATGAGATGAGATATGATATGAGATATGAGATATGATATGAGAATGAGATGAGATAAGAGATGATATATGATATGAGATATGAGATGAGATAAGAGATGAGATGAGATATGAGATGAGATATGAGATATGAGATGAGATATGAGATGAGATAAGAGATGAGATAAGAGATGAGATATGAGATGAGATATGATATGAGATATGAGATATGATATGAGAAATGAGATGAGATAAGAGATGATATATGAGATGAGATATGAGATGAGATAAGAGATGAGATGAGATATGAGATGATATATGAGATATGAGATGAGATATGAGATGAGATATGAGATGATATATGAGATATGAGATGAGATATGAGATGAGATAAGAGATGAGATATGAGATGAGATACGAGATAAGAGATGAGATATGAGATGATATATGAGATATGATATATGAGATGAGATATGAGATAAGAGAAGAGATATGAGATGAGATACGAGATGAGAGAAGAGATATGAGATGATAGATGCGATATGAGATATGAGATGATATATGAGATATGAGATGATATATGGGATGATATATGGGATGAGATATGCGATGAGATAAGAGATGAGATAAGAGATGAGATATGAGATGAGATATGATATGAGATATGAGATATGATATGAGAAATGAGATGAGATAAGAGATGATATATGATATGAGATATGAGATGAGATAAGAGATGAGATGAGATATGAGATGATATATGAGATATGAGATGAGATATGAGATGAGATATAAGATGATATATGAGATATGAGATGAGATATGAGATGAGATAAGAGATGAGATATGAGATGAGATACGAGATAAGAGATGAGATATGAGATGATATATGAGATGAGATATGAGATAAGAGAAGAGATATGAGATGAGATACGAGATGAGAGAAGAGATATGAGATGAGATATGCGATATGAGATATGAGATGATATATGAGATGATATATGAGATATGAGATGATATATGGGATGAGATATGAGATGAGATATGAGATGAGATAAGAGATGAGATATGAGATGAGATATGAGATGAGATAAGAGATGAGATGAGATGATATATGAGATGAGATATGAGATATGAGATATGAGATGAGATATGAGAAATGAGAGATGAGATATGAGATACGAGATGATATATGAGATGATATATGAGATGTAAATGAGATATGAGATGAGGTATGAGATATGAGATATGAGATATGAGATGATATATTAGATATGAGATATGAGATGAGATATGAGATGAGATATGAGATGATATATGAGATGATATATGAGATGTGAGATTAGATGTGAGATGAGATATGAGATATGAGATATGAGATATGAGATTATATATGAGATGATATAGAGATATGAGATGATATATGAGATGATATAAGAGATATGAGATATGAGCTGAGATATGAGATGAGATATGAGATATGAGATGAGATATGAGATGAGATATGAGATATGAGATGAGATATGGGATGATATATCAGATGAGATATGAGATGAGATAAGAGATGAGATATGAGATGAAATGTGAGATATGAGATGATATATGAGATATAAGAGATGAGATATGAGATGAGATAGAAGATGAGATATGAGATGAGATATGAGTTAGGAGAAGAGATACGATGTATGAGATATGAGATGAAGAGAGATTATATATAAGATATGAGATATGAGATATGAGATATGAAATATAAGATATGAGATATGAGAAGAGAGACTAGAGACTAGAGATGAAATGTGAAATGTGAGAAGAGATATGAGATATGTCATATGAGATGTGAGATATGAGATGATATGAGATGATATGAGAGATAGGAGATAGGAGATGAAGAATATGTAAAATAATATGTTCATTGTAATTAATACCAAAAAAATTAGTACTAAAAAATTAATACGCATATCTCGCTTTTTGAAGCGTTGCCCAACTAATATGAAAAAGTAAAATATTTAATATATAAATAATCAAAATCTTAATAGCATTAATATATTAGCAAATATTTTAATTCAAAAACTGAAAATAGATATTCTACCTACTTAGAGCTTGAATGAGAAAAAAATAAAACAAAAGTGAAAATAGTGAGGGGAAAAAAAGAGGTAGAAATGACTTTGAAGTAAGAAGGATCTGAAGGAAAAGGAAACAGGGGATGATTTAAAACTAATTTTCAAAAGATTTAAAATAGTAAAAATCGTTTCGGAGTTTATATTAACATTTCGAGAAAGATTTGAAAGCACTCGAAATGTTATGCGTTTATTCGATAATTAACTATTTGACTAATTATTTTAAGCAACTTAATCAAAATTGAGAAAATAACAATTTTAAAACTTAAAATCATTCTTTAAGGGGAAGAGAAATATTAGAAGGGGGCATTACTTGATGAAATATCTCAAAAGTAATTCAAGGAAGAGAACTAGTACTTATTCAAATTTTATGAAAATATAAGTAATCGATTTAAAGTGGATTTTTTTTTTTGGCGAATTGGTTTAGGGAACAACCTTAAAATTAAACAAACAAATAAACAAGCAATAACAATTAAAATAAATACAAGATCAAGAAGAAAAATTGGGCCCGAGTCTGGTTTTGTCCACCTGGGAAGTAGCCTAATTTCATTTTGGGCTTTTGACTCATTTATATGTGGCCCAATTCTTCCTGTTGTACCTGTCCTAAACTAACATAACAATTTATTTAGGCCCAATACTCCACCTGTCCTAGTCTAACAAATAATAATAAAAAGACAAAGAGGCTTAGGCCCAAAGTAACAAAATACAATTTCTAAAATTTTGCAGGCTTTTTGGGCCCATTTATGCTGCATTTATACACAATATACAACTGATGTATATCGCTGTATCACGCTGCATATGTGGCCCAATTCTTCCTTTTGTACCTTTCCTAAACTAACATTAGCAATTTGATTTTTTAGTGGGCTTTAGGCCCAATCCTCCACCTGTCCTAGTCTAACAAATAATAATAAAAAGACAAAGGGGCTTAGGCCCAAAGTAACAAAATACAATTTCTGAAATTGGGCTTTTTGTGCCCATTTATGTTGCATTAATACACAATATACAGCTGATGTCAATTCCGTCCAACCCCAAGAACTGAGGAGAAGAGGGCTTAAATAGGAGGAAATTATGGTTGTTTTGGGGAGAAAAGTTAGGGGCAAAATCGGATAAGAGATCCATTCCCAAATTCAAAAACTCTCTCCCAAGGAAATTCAAGCAAATGAGAACTGAAGTGATGGCCACCCTTGATCACTAGCAGATTCATTTTATGCAAAATAGTAAACTGACATTGAATGTTGGCATCGGCCAATAAGTACACCAAGAGGACATCAGCAAACCTAACTAACATAAATAGAACAAAGTCTTCCAAATCTTTTAGTAACTCAGTCAAAGAAACACAATTTTCCAGGTACTTCAAGCTAGATTCAAGAAATATCAGTTTCTTTTCTAAATAGGAAATTCAGGCTATGCCACATATTGCAAAGAGTTTGTGGTCCATCACCACTCAAATAATTGATAAAGAAGTAAAATCTAGTCCAAACAATTGATATACCATCAGCAGGTTAGTAAAATGCTAGTAATGTTTTAAGCAACTCTGACTAGAAATCAGTATCTTTTTTGTCATTTTATACCTGTCAAAATAATACCCAAGCATAGCAAGTGTAGTGGATGGTTTCTATGATTCCCAAATTACGCCATGTGGACTTAAGAAGCTCCAAAATTTCTTTAACTTCCTGATTGGAAAAGATGAAGTTCATAATTTGTCATTCAAACCTATAAATCGATTTCCAAAGGAATGTACTCACATAACATCATCCATTGCACTACTGCTCAGGATTTTACTATTATACACAGAGAACAGGTTATTTTGTTCCTACAAAACAACTGGACCTCTATCCTAAGCAAGTAGGGCCTCGGCTATATGAATCCTTCCTGATCATAATTCATACCGTTTCATTTTAAGCTCCTTAAGACCCATATTATTTATAATAATTAAATAATAATAATAATAATAATAAGCTCCAGAAGTTCTATATATTTTTGAAATGCATATTCATATAAGACTAAAGTACTCCTACAAATCACAAGATCTAAATTACTACTAACATGACTAAAACATAGTCCCAACTATATAAACCTTTTCTATTTTGACATAAGTACACAACTTACCAAGACTGTAAATCCAATGACCCTTAAGAATATTACCTTCTTTTAAGAGAAAGGTGACATCCCAAGAGTACTACTTTCCAGTGTAAGAAACAAGATGATCATCGTTATCCTGGCACCATAAGGCATATCAAGAATGGCAAGAATTAGAGAGAATGACATTCAAGTGGTTTTACTGACCTCTGTGAGCTTTTCCCTCATCTAAAACATCAAAAACAGTGAGAAGTAGATTCTCGTATAATTTTACATTCAGGTGATAACCATCGGTGGCATACTTCACCAGTTAAGTTACCTCGAGCTGGCCTTTCTGCTAGTGGCATAGCGATATCTCTCAAAGATTTTAAACATTGTCCTGTGCATCTCTGCTGCAGGAGGAGGAAAGACTGAAACAAAAAAAATGATAACTTTTTATGGCATATCATCTGGTATAGCATAAAAAAGAACCCTTTCTCTTTGTGATATGGTATCAAGACATGGGTGTTCATAGTATATAGTATCAAAATGTCCGTGAATTGGGGAAAAAAGAAGATGAGAGTGCATATAATAATGATGAAGAGCATCAAACAAGCAAACAAGAACAAAAATCAATTGAACTAATTCCATGGGTCAATAAGATTCTTTTGAAAAGAAGTCCTTTTAGGAGAGTACACAAGAATAAATAGAAGTACAAGATGATAAAATATGTCAATTTCCAAAAAATAGACACTTCCTTTTTTCAAACATGAAACCCCCGAGGGCCAGGGACAGACAATTCGCAACTCAACAGATAATGAACCTCCAATCTAAAAGATGAAAATCCTCTTAGCAACTCAACTTTAATTTTAAGTTATCCTATGATTAGACATATGATAATCAAACTTCAAAACAGAACACTCAAGTAAATCAAAAATGTATTTAATTTGTTTGAAAGAAGTGGAGTGCATTTGTAGTTCCAATCCATCTATTTAATATTTAACATACTTATTTTCGGTAATAAAATTAAGAAAATGAAATCCAACTAGGATCACCACAAATTTACATTCATTGGTATCAACCATTAAGCAAATTGGTAAATCATGATTAAATTTGCAATTCCCTTACAGAAAAGAATGATAGGTTAAATTATAATGTTGTTAGTTCGTTGTTTGTATAGATGTTGTAGGGCCACGTGCTTCCTGTCGCTGTTTGTATAGATGATAGAGGGACATGTATTTCCTGGCTCTTCCTTTTATATTATAGGTAAACAAAAGAGATCCCTAAACTTCATTAATGCGGAAGTCAAAAAAATGCTATTAACCCAAGTCATTTCGGTTTGATTGGTTTATTTGTTTATAAACTAAAAATTCGATTAGAAACTAACTAAACCAATTGAATGCATAATATTACTCAAAGTTGGAGATGTGGTGTATGTTAAAGCATGTGCATCCACTGCTTTCAAATCCTTAGCTCTGAGTTGAAGTTGAATACTAGAGTACTGAAGTTCAACAAGAAAATTGTGAAAGTTGAAGATTAATGAGTAGAGACCAGTATTTTCTTGAAATATGCAATCAGACCACTACTTTAAGTCTGCTTATTGCATTTCACTATTTTCAAAGAAGTTAACGTATTATAAAGCTCACTATTTGGCTATTTGCAAGGATGCATGACCAAACTAAAATTGCAGATACTTCAGTATTAGTAATAAATCAAAAATTTCTCTTTAGCAAAAGTGGGACAGAGAGAAATGTACACACCTCAGATTCCTCTATCTTAGCTAAAAGAACCCTTAGCTTATTTGCTTTTCGCCCAGATTCCCCAACCCTATAACAGGATGATTTATAAGCCCCTCCTCCAACATGTTTAACTAAATTGTCAGAAAAAGAATATGCAACAGAAATGTTAAATAATTTGTCATATGAATTTAGTTTCATAAATAAACAACTTTGCAAAGCTTGTTACAACAATTACAAAGAGGAGGGGACGAAAAAATTGAATCATCATATTAAGTGGGAAAGACGTGAGCACTTGTCTCTTTTAGTTTCATAAATAAAAAAGAAATGCTAAATACATTATCATATGAATTGAGTTTCATAAATAAACAACTTTGCAAAGCTTGTTAGAGCAATTACAAAGAGGAGGGGAGGAAAAAAATTGAATCATCATATTAAGAGGAAAAGACAGCACTTACTCGTCGGAAAACTCGGTACGTGAAATACAACATAACAACTCCAGCGGGATCAAGATTGTATACATCATTTTACGCACTTTTCCAACCATTGCATTAAGGAGACCAAGTCTTGTCCTGGCGTCCATTGGCCTCCAGGAATCTGTACATATTAATCAGGTAAGAACCCAGTAAACATGAAACTGTAAATTCCTAAACAACAGAGTCGGATCTTCAATATCTCTCTTCCCTCTTTATCTTCTAACGTTTTCCTTTGGGAAATTTATCCCTTTTTGTTAGCTATCACTTTTATGATTTAATAATGAATGTCTAGCACTAGAAACACTATTTACATTATATACTCACTAAACTGGTGGAGACTAGCACCATATACCAAACAAATCACCAACATAACAGCTCAAGGCAACTCTGTACTTCGATAATATTTGAACACCTCGTGGCATAACACCTCAAACTTAACTAACAGAAAAAATTACTGCTTATTAAGTTATTTCATTTCCTAAATGATTTGCAATGAAACAGCAGGCAAGCTATCCCAACTTGTTGAGTTAAGGGCAAGAAACTAATAAGATATCTATGTCATTACTGGTGTGAATCGAACAACGGAAGTTAGAAGCAATCTGACATCTGACATAAGGTAACAAGGTCATTCATTTTCCTACCTCCATCTGGACACGCATTGTCTCCAACAAACTAACCACTACAGATAAATGTTGTGACTGGGTCATTACATTGACTCTCTTACTGCGGCCCAGCTTCCTCATCAATCTAGATGTCTTCTCCTTCTTTATGTCCTTTGATGGTACAATGAGGCCTCCGTGCATACAAAATGCATATTAAATGCGTTAAAGTAATCGGATGGCAGATGTTACAAGCCAAGAAACAGAAAAGGCAGAAATACCCTGAAGGTCCAGCAGCAGCCAGAAGGATCTCATATACTGTTTCACGGAGAATCATCGCCAATAGCTAGGAAGAAATACTGCCTAAAGTATAAGTATCTCCCATCCATCCTCGTAAAAGCAAGAAAAGTATACATTTTGAAAGAAGATAATGGAATCTACAAGTGAAGTAGTGTAACCGATCAGGAAATACTGGAATAGAATAATATATTTAACTGTTTTCTCATCAAATACTTGTTCCAGTAATCAATATGTAAGTTCCTATTACGTGCCAACACATGTATTCAAGGCTTCAAACATTGTATAAAATCAAAGAATTCAAACATCAAAACACAAAAAAAGTATGGATTTAATATGAAGCTCCAAAACAAGCTCTTGCACCCCACCATAGGCTGTTTACAAAGTAGCGGTAAAATAAACTAGTTAAATGGATATGATGTCCTCACTTCATTCAATTTCACATTTAACATTTATCGAGATATTCCCCAAATAGACTTCAAACCAAGAAGGTGCCAGATATAAGTGAGGATCAAATGACATCAACGTGTCACTGATTTTTGTGCACAAGCACAGAACTTAACTTATCATTTGGTTAGGGTTTATGAAAGATGAAATAAGGTTCAGAAAAAATTGAATACTATTGCTACTAGGTACGAGAAAAGTTATCACAGAAGAGTAATAACTACTTGAATGTTCGTTGAAGAAAACATTAGCGGGAACTCTTTATGCTTAAAAAGCACCAAATGAAAAAATTAGGGCTGTTAAAGATCAGGAATAAAACTTATATAACTATTTTCTTTTTAACATAATCAAGTGAAAAACTTACATAACTATGTAAGTTTTTCTTTTTATAAACATAATCAAGTGAATAGTGATTAGAGGAGAAAATAACAAAGAGTTATAACAAAATAAAATAAAACAAAAATTTAAGCACTAAAGAGAGTTGCATCAAAATATTTAACAACTAGTTTTGTTTATGATAGTCAAAGGTCATAAAAACATTAAACATGCATCAAGATAGTGCTAACTCTTTCTAATCTACAAAAAGAAGAAAAACATATAGGATTACAGTTTTAAAAAATTAAATAATGTCTATCAACTGGAAGAAGTTAAAAAATTAAAAAAATCACACAAGTGTGCTGGAGATTAAGGTGGTTTCTTATGCTCCTAATTAAAAGAGGACGGATATTCTCCCAATATCAAGCTACTATAGAAGTATGTCATGTTCACGACCTAGGTGCATTGCTCGAACTGCAATTAACATGGATGATAATCGAAATCTATTTATCATTAGGATACAATGCTTCATAGTATAGTGGTTAAATTCCCTTATTAAAAAAATCCATTTATCATTGAGTGAAAATTGCACAGAAACTAAAGCAGTTATACGATACATCTGCATCAATGTTGTGAATAGTTTCCTAGTCATGTGTCAGCACCCTAAGCACAAAGTAACTTGTAGTACAAATGTAGATTCAGAGAGAAATCTCGAAGTACTTACACCTTCCCGATCTTTTTTTTTTCAAAAATTGTAACCATTACTCTCCCCATCTTTTATTTTTCTGGTATAACCAGTACTATAGATATAACATAGAGTTAAAAGACAAACAAATTACAACCTAATACTGCCATAATGAAATGGTCACACTTATGATAGCAGAAGTTACAGGTCCACCATACACATATACACCTATAATAAGCATGCTTACAAGTAGCATAACGGCAATCCAAGCACAAAATCAGCAACATCATTGAGAACTCTTCTTGAATACCTTCGACTGTCAAGTTCATCTGGATCATCATCGTCATCAAAATCCTCAATGTTGTCAACTGTTAACTCTTGTTGTTGTGTGGAACTGAGAGACTGAGATTTGGATAAACTAGACGGCTCTTCAAATGGTCCACTATCAATTGATCCTGACGTTGAGAGTGTTCGCAAAATTGGTGATGTGGAAATAGGGACAGGCAATCTTCCTGGAGGCAAACCCGAGAGTTCAGGATTTGTAGCTAGAAAACATTCATCATTTGAACTTGTATTACTCTTAATACCAAAAGGAAACCGTCAAGAATGAAAAATAAACATTGATAATTGAACACACTAAATGAAGTTTTGGAATAGGTAAAAAGTGTTGCACAACAATACCGAATGGAATAATTCTATGTTGCAGTAGATAAACCTCTGAAACTGGAACATTCACAAATAGTAACTATTCAACAGAAATTAATGCATGTGCAATCTCGAACAAGAACATTCATAAAATAGTGACCATTGAACAGAAAATAATGTCTGTGCAAGTCTGAATTTATCATATGAGGGAACATAGTGTTGTCGTGATAATCTCGAATAGCTTCAAATAGTTCAAGAAGTTCGCCAACCCAAAAAAAAATTCCTGACATGATGATTGCAATCCATTTTAAAGCAAATATGTAGAGGTTATATTTTGGGGTGGACATTCCCTACCTTTTCTTGCAGAATTAAGGAAAAAATCAACGCTAACTTGATCAAAATCCACCTCATCCAAGGAAACAGCTCCGGGGGGCTTTACTAAGCTTCCTGAAAGTATGAAATTTAATAGCATCCGCCTATCTCCGAAATCATTGTAGAGTTCTCCCTGCAAATACAGTCAACACATTCAATTGGAGCCCAATAAATTCTCTACCATCAAATCTCCTTAACACATCAAGAATCATTCACCTTAAGATTTACTTCAAAACAACTTCAAGATCTATTAATCAAAACAAGGAAAGAATTCACTGGATTTTAAAGATTACTTACTCTGCCATTGCAACTTCAACGTAAACCCACTTGCTTAACAACTCACACTTGCATTCACCAAGGGCGGAGTGGCTTTAGGCCCCAAAAAAGAAGAACCCAAAACCCCCAAGTTCAGTTACCGAAGATGCACAAAAAAAGAATCAAATTCCAATAAGAGGAAAGATTAAACGAACAACCAAGAAGCAAATGAATGAGTTACACTTTGGCAATCTTCTTGGAGGCAAACCCCATAGAAAGAAATCAACATTTGAAAATGTGACCGTTGAGGCGTTGAAAATGAAAATAGAAATACTCACCATATTTAAGAGAGGAATTTAAGGGGGGGGGGGAGGGAATAGAAAATTTGTTGACTGGCGGCGGCTGCACTATTTTTCCTTTTCCGGTGGTTCTTCCGTCTTAGTTTGCTGTCTTATTTTTAATTTTTTATAATATTTTTAAAATATTATAAATTGAGATAATTGTGAACTTAAAATATTAGTAGAAAACATATAAAAAAATCGACGAATTCATAAAATTAATCTATGTTTATCACATAAAATGCAGTGACGGATTCAGAATTTAAAGGTTGTGGGTGCTCATTTCCTTTAACATAAATTTGTTAGCAATCACATACGGTAAATGTATACTAACTCAAACTCTTTAATAAAAAAAGTAAACGTATACTAACTCGAACTCTTTAATTAAAAAAGTAAAAAAAATAAAACAACGATCAATATTATCATTATAAAAAAATAACCTCTACTTACAAGTCACAATGACCTACTACTAATTGGTCAAGTCATAATTGTGCTCGACGACTTTTCATATGTTGAAAACGATAAATAATTGCATCATTACTTACATTTGGAGTTAAATAAGCCCTTAATTAGAAAAAGAAAAAATTTAAAAAAAAAAAGCGTAAAATTCGTTGGAATTTTTTTTTTAAAAAAAAAGAAAAATAAAAAATAAGTACAAAATTCGGAGTTAAATAAGCCCTTAATTAGAAAACGATTTTTTTTTTTAAAGGTGTAAAATTCGCTGGAAAAAAATTAAGAAAAAGGAATGCGGCTGGCGGGATTCAAACCCTCGCCAGTGGCTTCGCGGGACACTTAATTCAAGGCTTAAACCAGTGCACCCACAACTGCTTTTGTTCTATAGGTGCTCATTTATATTTTAATAATGTATGTATCATGTTTTCTATATATGGGATGGATATAAGTGACAATAACTAGGCAGGTCATGGTCGACTAGCCTGCCCGGTAGCTGCACTATTTTTCCTTTTCTGGTGGTTCTTCCATTTTATTATGTTTGTCTTATTTTTAAAATTTTTAAATATTTAAAAAAAAAGTACTATAAATCATGATAATTGCAATATTAGTAAAAAACTATATAAAAATTTGATTGATTCGTACAATCAATCTATTAGTGTCACATAAAATAGAATAAAAGAAGTAACATGTATTATGTAATTTAGAAATTACGTAGAAAGTGTTGTAAATCTCAATAATTAACAACATTTGATTGACTCTTTAAATTTTATTTGTTTAACATACAATGTAATAAGAAAAGTAACATATATTATTAAAAATTTACATTAAAAGTATTATAAATTACAATAATCAAAAGAAGTAACGTGTAATATCTAATTTGAAAACTACGTAGAAAGTATTGTAAGTCTCAATAATTAACAAAATTTGATTGACTCTTGAAATTATATTTGTGAGTACATACATTGAAACAAGAAAAGTAATATATATTATTTAAAATCACGTAGAAATTTAAATTACAATAATTAATAACTTCAAATATTTAAAAATCATATTAAAATTTAATTGACTATCTAAATTCTATCTATATCATACAAAGTTAGACAAAAAAAAAAATATTAGGCTCGTGCTAACACGGTCAGGTGGTGTCTAATTATTATTACTATATAAGAAGTGGGTGAAATTACATTGAATTCGAGGGCTATTTCGGACATTTCGATATTTAGCTGCTTATCTTTCCAACACATCCACCTCCATTTGCACGGTCTGTTCTCTCCTCTTCTCCCCTTCCGTTTGCATGTCATTCTTCAAGTTTTGTATCACTAATACTCCTTCAAAGTACTTCCCTGATGATATAATCTACCAGTGTATGTATGAAGTCAAACCTTCTTGTACAATTATTAATGCTATTAATTTAAACATACTCATCTTGACCTGTTTGACAATTACTATTACAAAGAGAGAATACGTATAAAATAGAAATCACGTAATATAATTATTTTCCCGTTCTTCAACCATATAGTACTTTTGAAGGACCAAAACCCATGCTCACAGAAATGGTCACAGAATTTTAGGATCCCACATATTAATTTTCAATTGACTATCAAGTATGTACCTATTTAAAAATAAATAAAAAAATCTAGCTTTGATCAATTACATTTACTCTCAATATTATTCAAATTAATTAAAACCTTAATTCGCTCACACGTCAATACCACACTGATAAGAATGCAAGTAATGTTAATTTTTGTTGTTAAAGCCTAACGTTTGTTAATGGTTTGGTTATGCTATACTTTTATGTATATTTGATGCTATTGATACTTCATTTCAAACTTGTTAGTCCATGAGTTAATTGTAGGAACTCATGTTAAAGAATGACAAAAGTCCCACATCGGTGGTTTTGGGGTGTAAATTAGGCCTAAGACCTAATTTCCACAACTCATCCTCTATATTTACAATCATAATAACATTTAAATTTGAACATATGACCTAATTGATCTGCAATTGTTAGTTTTGCAGCTGTTGTTAGTGTAGATATGACCACAACCAATGGACATCTAGAGGTAACACACTTTTTTATCATCCTTTTGTTAAAGTGTATATTGTATCATCAATTGGATATATCTATGACATACCTTTATCTCTGACGATTGTTTTCTGGCCTCATGTATATATATGAATAGCTGAAACAATTGAAGTTGTGATTTGACATCAGACCGAAAGTGCCTTTGTTTTGTCTACTCTATGGTGATTCTCCAGTGCCGAGGCAATTGAAGTTGCGATTTGATCAAAAAATCATTCTGTTTTAGTTGTCCAGTTATTGTTTTTTCCTGACTGAGCCTTATTACATGGACTCAATACTCAAGTATACAGTGCTTCAACAATAGAAGCCTAGACTAATTGTGCTTAGGAAATGCACAAATTCTCTGTGCCTTTTTTCCTCACATGATGTAGCAGTGCAATTTTATTTTATTTTTGGAAACTAGCAAGACTGCTAAAAAAGATTCAGAAAACTTGACATTTCAACTGAAATTCTAAGGAGTGGGATGTCGTTCACTATAGTAGATAAATTTCATTTGTCGTGAAAATACTTTTACGTATTAAAAAATTTCATGTGACAACTAAAGAAACACTAACTTTTTTTCGAAGTACATCTTCACAGGGTTACAGTTAACTAAATGTTCCAACGGTGTAAAATTGCACAATCAATTATCAGGTACAGTCTTTCATTTACTCTTTCTCATTTTTCCTTCATGAACTTTATCCACGCGCAGTTTCAAGATTCTCCTTATATTTTCTACTTGGTGCAGATCAACCGAAACTTTCAACTCAATCAATGCTTTTACTTGGTGCAGATCAACCAAATCAAGTATTGTAACAACCTTCACATTATTGGGCCGCTGCCCTGTACTAGTATATATATGAGAGGCTATGAAAATAGCTCATAAACAACATATCTGCTTCCCTAGGCAGGGATAATACGGGAATTTACTTTTAGTGTTATGCTGAAATAATATTGTACATAGTGCTTTATGATTACACTTCTCCATTTTCTGGACATAAAAGCCAACCAATATTTCCTTTTTGTTTACCTCAGCCGAAAAGTTTGGGGCCATGTTTTTCCATTTTTTCTTTTCATTAATTATTTAACTGTCTTTCAATATATGGACCTCACTTCAGTAATTCTCATTTCCTTCTTGTCTCTCACATCTTCTTCTATAGTTTTTCCCACTTTGTTTACGCATTACTCTTAAATATACGTTATATATTTACAAATTCTCTAAATCACAATAGTTAATAATTTTAAATATTTTTTATATATTTAAAATGATATTAAAAATATTATAAATCACAAAAATTATCAAGATAAAATATTTTTTTAAAAAAAAATAAAAAATTAGTTGATTCTTGAAATTTTATTAGTGACACATGAATTTAAATAGATAGAACAATATAGATTATTGAATGTTATGTAAGCAATATTATAAATTACAATAATTAACAGTTGAAAATACTTAATATAACATATACTAAATTTGATTGACTCTCTTAATTTGAACTGAATGATACATGAATTTCCTAAAGATTATATAAACCAACATATACTAAGTACAGACCTAAACATGAAAAAGAATTAAATATTTCATCATATTCTACTTGGATTCCTAGAAAAGAAAATCTAAAGGGTGAGTACGGTGTTCCGAATACTTTAGGGGTCTTATTTCACTACCGGCAAATGATTTGTGGGGAAAAGTCAAAAAACAAAGTTGATCTCGCAGTTTGAGTATTCTTCTGCAACCTCGAAAGGGGAAGGTGGAGAAATGGCGGTGAGAGGGAAAGCAATGGTGACGCTGCCGACGTTGGTGCGAGCTATGAGGAGGAGAACCTCAAATCATATGCCTTCGAATCAACCGTTGCCTTCACTAAGACGAGCATTCTCGCTATACGATCAAATCAATCTCATCGATAACGTCCCTGAAGATCAAATACGCTTCAAACAGTACTTTCCTATTCTTTAATCACTACATTAATTTTTCTTTTTTTCTGATTTTTCATTGATTTAGGTGTATAATTGACCTATTTCATCTGAATAACACTTGCAATTTGTTCATGTTTTTCTTACTTTTCAGTTTAGGTGTTTTAGGTTCAACCAATTATTTTCAGAGAGTAGAAGTAAGGAATTAAATCGAAGCGAATTTTCTATTTTGAATACGCTTTGACGTTAGTTGACGTTCACATGGTTTAATGAATTGCAAAATAACTTAGATGAGGGAAGCAATTATATAATGTGGTTAGAGTTCTTCATGCTGATTAGGCATGCTAATAGACCATTATTCTGTTACTTGCCGAGGCTCATTGTCTAAACAGACCTATAGAACTTCTTAGTTTCACCTTATATGGGCAGTTTAAGAGCATACCAGCTGAAATTTACTTTTATCCTCTGTGCCTTACTTCTCTTCCCAGTTCCTAAATTATGTTCAAATGTCAATCACGAAGCATACAATTTATTTCTGGAGTAGTTTCAAGTCATTGTTGCTCTATAATTTTTTGACAATTAGCTTTATCAAAGGATAGAAAAAATGTTTTTTCTGTAAATTAGCTTTATCACGAAGAATTGATGTCTCTCTCTTTTCTTGGGCTATTGTTTTTTGTGGAGGGGCAAGAAGGATAGAAAAAAGAGACTTATTAATGTATACATAAAAGACTGTTAGTAGAAGACACAATGTTTTTTCTCAGCTTTAAAGGGTCCTAGGGAAGGGGGAGGAAGAAAAACTACGGGTTGCAGCTGCTATCCAGTTCTTTTTTAGCTCTATAATAGTGTTCACCCAAAACTTGCATTACTTTTGGTCCACAAAGAGATAAGAGAATTGGAAAACCACCCACATCGTTTATCAATACATATGGCGAATATTCACTAGTACTAACCTTAAGTTGTTCTTAATAACTTCATATGAGTCAAAATGTGGTCCTTGAGAAAAATGTCTGGTTATATGATATTTCTGAGGAATATTAATCAAGCTACAGATTTAGTCATTTAGGGGGCTATCTTATTTGTATTACTAGACTTGAGGACTCTTTGTGCTTTTGCATATTAAATTGTGGCGAGCTGGTTCAATAGATATGATCTATTGCCTCATAGCCCTCTGGGGTGGATGGCTTCTTCTTTTTAGAAGCTTCTTTGCCTCTCTTTTGGAATTTATTTTATTAATGCCCCACGTTCTAAATTAACTTAGAATGGTAATCTGGTTATTCTGGTAGAGTTTCCATCATAATCCCATCTATTATTATGTTGGTGGAAATAGTTAGTCTGCTAAGCTGGATGAGGTCCAGTGATTCCCAGTAGAGTAAGGCGATTAACATTGAGGGGAATCTGCTCCTCTGCCATGAGTTCCTCGGTTAATTCAGATAATAAAAAGTCTTGGGCTTGATTAGCATGAGTTTAAGATGAAAGCTTGTGAACAAAGGATGTAAATCTTGGGCTAAGAAAGATAATAGTTCTTGAAGTGTATAGAAATTTGTTAACAAACTGAGTTAATGGAGAAGAGTTGAATATGTGGTGTATGTGGAAACATCCCTCAGATGGATCACCCACAAACAGAAAGTCATCCATGAAAACCTCCAAGTAATCCTCCACCATCTCGGTATAATGAACAACATACAATGTGTGATGGATGATATCTATCCATCTATCATGTTTCCGACAAAAATTAAGTTGTGGCATTTTTTCCTTAAACTTCAAGATATGTTAACATGTTTCAGTACGTGATGTATATCCAGTTGAGTTTTATTTAATTATCTTTTTTGGCTCCTCGTAGGGTTACTGATACTGGTTTCGGAGTTAAAGGGGTACATTATGAAGGTAGCTTGCTTTGTGTTGGGAACTTGCTAATGTCTTGGCATCCCAAAAAACTTTCGGAGGTTACTTCAGAAAGGTACTTACTTTTGCTCCTCATTGTATAGAGAGTTTTCTTGCCTTCCTTTCTACAAACGTACTAGAAGTTGGTTAGACATGGGAAAACTATATATAGATTTGTATATATTGAACTAGCCAATTGAAATGGTTCAGTCTGGTTTAGCTTGTGGTCGATTAGAGTTAAGGATGAAGATACCCAGTAGCTCAGTGGATGACCAAAAAGTGACAGCAGGGTGCAAGAATGTGATGTTCCTCTTTAAGTGTCCAATTGCTTAAAAAGGGAAGTTCTATCATATGTCAAACAAGAACAATAATTACATGGATCTAACTTTATTGCACTACCATTTGCAATTTTTTCTTGTAAGGGTCTGCGAAGCTAAAAAGTTACTCATATCTTACTTGCTCCATATGCAAGAGTAAAACTCTTATTTTATAACTTAGCCAGGTCAAAGTGAGAAAATTTTTGTGGGGTAAAGGAAGTAGTTGTCCAGAACTCTTGTATTACATGTGTTTGGACATTTTGCTGTGTCACAAAGTCCAACTGTTTAGTTATATTTCCTGGACGTCACTTATGAAAGGTCTTTCCCCTTAAAAAGACCCAATTGTTTCGTTTTACAGTTTGGTTATACAGTCTCATCTGACATGACATTGGTATGTGGCATGCAGCTTATCTATCTTCCAGACAGTACGACCAGTTCCAGGTGAGTAGCAGTCGGTCTTTTGTTGAAGAATACTATGCTCAGCTGATGTTTCTCTGCACTTACCTTCATGTTCATGTAGAACATTTTTAGAAGTGGACCTTGCATGTCTCATTGCTTGTTCCTTTTATTTTTTTGATAGATATGATTTCAAAATGTTGCTTGTTCCTTTTCTTGCTGAGACCAATCAAGTTTTATTTTTTCTGTGACTGCAAATCCTTTTACTTATTTTCCTTTCCAATTAGCAACATCAATTGAAATGTTTTGAAAATCTTTCAGCGTTACACAGTTTTATCTCATTTTGGCTTCCAAGTAGAAGGGCGAAATATTACTATTACCGCATTACCTTTCTCAAAAAAAAAAAAAAAAAGAAGAAGAAGGGAAACATTATGCAAGTTTGTCAAGTTATAACGTGTCACACTCTACATCTGTTTGGTGCAGTTTCCTGCTTGAGAAGGATAAACTACTGTTGTAGTGTGCTTGTTTGGTCTATTGGCTGAACTCAATGTGCCATCTGATATAAGCAAATATTTCTTCACTGATACAGATCATTTCTGGAAAGTTACATACCCTTTTCATATATTGATACTAATATTGTTTGAACTTGAGGAAATTAGCTTGAAATTGTAACTCAAGGTGGTTAAAGATTTTGAATCTTTACTAATCATTTAAAGGTGCAATGTTTGTTATGTTTTTCTGGATAACCGAGAAAACCCCAAGGGCTAGTGGCACATAATTTAAAGCTCGGTGGATAATGGACCCGCGCTCTACCCTTCTCCAATTAAATACCATTGTCTGTGCCCTGTGGGGTTCAAACTCAGGACAATGCCTAACCCTAGACCAAAGCCCTAAGGCAAATGCAAGGTTATAATACGTTTGGAGGTTTGTTTCAAAGCACTAAGCCAGTAGTAAAACATATTGTTGTTTTATATTGATTTAAGATCTTGGAGAAGTAGCAATGAGCATTCATGGTAGTTAAATATTCTTTTTTTTTTTTTATGACAAGGGAAACCGCAGCCGCTACCCTTTGGGTGCGCACAGGGTAAAAACCCCGCTCCTATGCAATAGCTCGCAAACCACATAGTAGTTGACTATTCTTCCGATGGATAAAAAGAAAAAGTAGGTAAAACATATTGACAGAAAGTATGCTCTAGCTGCTCTTAAATATTTTATGTGTAAACCTATTTATTAATGGCTTGATACATAAATTGCCACTGAGCTTGTTGCGAAATCCCTGTTGCACACCCCTTGACCACGGGGAATCTTTTACCACCAAATGTTTCAAGAACTGTGTCAAATGCGCATCAGTTTTATGGTTGACCACTTCATTTAAATAGGTGAATATCACACACCAATAAGGTCGTGACCTGTGTCATTAGTTAGTCTTAAAATATCTCCAGCTGAGCAAAAAAAAAGGAAAACTAAGGGGAACTCCCACCCGGCTCGTCAGATTTCAGTTCGGCCACCAACAATGGTGTCAAACTGAGAACAAACTTCCCCAAAAAATTAGAATTATCTAAACGTTTTTTCAAACCAACTTTATTAGCGGTCTCAAAAACTAAATTTATTAGCCTTTTGGAGTTGGTCGCCTGATATTCCATCTCCGACCATCCCTTTTTTTTTTTGTCATTAGCTTTTCCTATATCTCAATCATATTGAGCCAAAAAAGGGACAAAAAGGGAAAAATTTTGAACAGCAATAAAGAATTTTTAAAAGATGCAAAAGGGAGGGATCAATTGCAGGGGTGGGGAAGACGGAAAAAAGGGGGGAGAGAGTTGGGGAAGAAGATGAGGAGGGAAGTGGGGGAGAAGACGTGAGGGAAAGGGTTGTGGGCTACTTTTGCTTTATCTGTTCTTTTGTGTGAAATGAATAAAGAGAAAAAAATAAAAGTTAGACACGTCGCATTCATATAAAGCATCTGATATAATTCTTTTTTTGCATTCGCTCGCCTCTTGTATGTGTATTACACACGAGTGCCACATAACTAAAACAGTGTGATTTTAGGCACCACTTTGAAACTTTTGCTGTATAAAAGTTCCCGTGGTCAAGGGTGTGTAACAGGGATTTCACTAAACCTCAGGGGCAATCTATGTATTAAGCCTTATTAATTGAAAAATGATGGTAAATTTCTGTATAAGCAAAGAATAGTTGCAGCTGTGCTGTGGTGATATTCCCCTCCGTTTGCTTTATCTTTGCCAATAACTGATTAAGGGAAAAAGCCTGGTGGTCAGGGTAGATAGACTTTTTTCAAAATATCTTGCCATAAAGGGCGTGTGTTTTTTACTTCTCCGATACTTGAAATAGAATTTCATTTCAAAATTGAAAAATGTAATTACCTGAACAGGATTCAGTATTTGTTTGACCTTTATTAGTAAGAGAATTGTGGATGTCCAAAAACAACCTTAGCTTTGAAGAGTTTGTGTAGAGGAAAGTTCAGCATAAGATGTTGAGAAGAAGGTCCTCACTAGAGGTGTGACATTGCAGTCGATGAAGTGGGTGAAAACCTTGGCAACTCTTGGTGGCAGAGTTATAACTGTTTCGTGTGTGGTGAGAGGTAGTAGGTACCCAGTGGAATAATCAAGGTGGCATGCAAGCTATCCCGAAAACAAAACCTATAAGAATTATGCAGAAAATCCAAATATATTTTGATTATCGTTTAATCTAATGAGTAACGACTCTGTTCCAGCTTTTGTCGAGGAATGATTATCT
>CM040618.1:114812145-114826722 GCA_022817965.1 Solanum lycopersicoides
GTCTATTTGGTTTATGCTCAATTGGCCAATTTTTTGAGAAAAAAAGGTATGTGAGAATATGTAGAATAGAACAAGAAGTAATTTTACTAATGCACAGAATAGCTATGTACATATCATTCTTCTTGAGGTTCTGCTAGCCATCTTTTTTACATCTTTTGCTCAACTTAGATAAAAAATGATCATACCCTTCTCTAATCTGTTACTATTAACTTATATACACTGGCAGTGCACGTAAAAGAATTTTTACATTATTATTCGTAGTAGTACCAATGAGTCCTTTGTCCGAATAGACGACCAGCCTGCTAACATTGTGTCATGGAGATGAGATCTTTTTTTTAATCAGTTTTGAGCCTAGAATCTCAAATCACCCTGCTTCTCTTCATCTTGTTTTCCACTACTTCTTTGTTCAAACTCAATGTACTTGTACCACTTAGCACAAATGAGGTAGACCACAAAATCAGCTATTGTCAATGCTGCTAAGAGGAAGTAAAATCTATCCAAATGGCCTTTGTTGAGGTTTCCAGGTATCCATCCAGGCATTTTATCGTTAGTCGAAATTTTAATAACAATGGAAACAAGCAAACTGCTGACATAGTTCCCTAGTGAAATTGAAGTCATGCAAAGTGCACTTCCAAAGCTTTTCAATCCATCAGGTGCTTGTCCGTTGAAAAACTCCAATTGTCCAACATACATGAAAACCTCTGATGCTCCAATTAGTACATATTGTGGGACTTGCCAGAAAATACTTAAAGAACTCGAATTCGTGCAATGTGAACAATCTTTGTTGGCATGTTTTAACCTGAAATGTTCTACTATTCCAGCTGCTACCATTGCCATTATAGCAATTATGAGGCCAACTCCCATACGTTGGAGCTCGGTCAGTCCTCTTGGAGATGACTTCTTTAGGCTTGCAACGAGGGGGTCAAGAACTCGCCTGTAGATGAAAATGAATGCTGCAACACTAAGGATATCGAAGCTTGACATGCTAGCAGGAGGGATGTGAAAGCCTGAGACCGTGGTTTTCATGGCATCGCCTTGTTCCACGAATAAAGAGGCCATTTGAGTGAACACAACAGAGTAGAGTATTGTACAAAGCCAAATTGGAAATAGTCTTAGGATGCATTTCACTTCTTCAACTTGAGTCACTGGACAAAGGCGCCACGGATTATCTAATCTCTCCTTTGATGTGACTATAGCTGCTTTATCCAACAATCTGTTACCAAAAATATATTTGTTATAAACACATCCACTTTTCCTTTCTATATGTAAACAAAGCGCAACACATCAACAACTAGGAAACAATGGAAGCACTTAAGGCAGAATAACTTACCTAAATTCTTTCGTATGCAGTATGTTTCGACTACTATTATCAGCAAGCTCTCTTCCATCACCTTCATATAACTCATCTCCATTTGAAGGTTGCTCTATATTCCATTTCCTAATTGCCGCTACAACCACTTGACAAAATCTTGAAATGGGGTTCCCGGTAGGCTTGAAGTGTCTATACCAAGGTGTCCCAATAAGAAACAGAGCTAATGCCAAAATAGCTGATCCAGCTGATGCCGAAAAACCCAATGTCCACATTCCCTTATCCTCAAAATAGACCAAAATGGTGTTTGAAAACAGAGATCCAAGATTCAATGCTAAGTAGAAATAGCTAAAGAAAGATAATTTTGAGTGACTTTCTTGAGGATGATCTTCATCAAATTGATCTGATCCAAATGTTGCAATGGTAGGTTGATACCCTCCATTTCCAAGAGCAATTAAGTAAATGGATACATTGAAGAGCATAGTATGGAGACTTGAAGGTGATCCACAAGGGGCTTCTTCATCTCCACAGCCATTAGGCTTGATCAAGAAAATGTATGAACATAATGATAATAACACTAGTCCCTGCAATGAACACAAATTTCAAATTCTTAGTACTTTTAGTATTTCAACATGAGTTCAATTTTAATACTACACTACGTATGGAAAATGAGCTAGGTAACAACTTATTCGCGCCACACATATGAATTGATAACATACACACATGGTTAATGATATGCATTCTCACATTAATTTTTAACTACTAAGGTTAAATCACATGGTTGTAGTGTAAAAATCGAGTGTACGCTGATAACTCTAAACATATGTGAAGAGTGAAACGACTTACCGCGAAAAAAATGGCTTGGAATATGGCACAAGTCTTGTATCTACCCCAATAGGAATCACTTAAGAAAGCACCCAAAAGTGAGAAGATGTAAACAGTTCCAGTCCATTTGCTAACATTGTTAGCTGCTTCAGCATTATCTTGCCCCATAACTCTTGTAAGAAATAGGACTAGATTCACTCCAACTCCAAAAAATGCTAGTGTAGCTAAACCTTGATTCACTATATACATAATCCAAAAACAAAATAAATACTACTAGACAAAGTAAAGTTACCAAATTGAGACATACTATCAGTGTATTTTAGTTACATGTTGATTATGTAAAAAAAAAAAAAAGTGTACACAAACATGATAAACTTACCAAGTAATAGAACACCAGCAAACCATTTTCCAGTCCTGGCACGCACAGCAGGGCAGCCATGCTGATCTACAGTTCCATCAAGGGTGAATTCTTCATGTGGCATATTACCTAACTTCTCATCCTTCAAAAGTAAAACAAGATTTGTTAGTTTAAAGTTGTCTTTGTGTGATATATCAAAACGTCTTGTTCAAGCCTTCTAATAAAATAAACACAAGGTAAAGTTAACTTGTTTCTGGTGTTTATACTTATTTCGTAAATACATGACACGTGTCTTCATATATCGGATATATCACTTTTAGTACTAAAGGTTAATTAAATAAATATATGTTTTTCAATGTATTAATTAAAGAAAACAAAAAAGACATTTTCTTTTTGTTTTCAATCCATACATATTTCTTTTTTAGTACAAACACTTTACTTCTCCTCTGTTTTCTCATTCTTCTTTGTTATTTCTCAAAAGCTTGAATCTGAGACGTCCAGTTAAGAATGAAGGAATATGTGGAGTTAGGTACATGATCTGATATAATATATGTGTTCTTTTTACAAAATCAAATAAATGTACATAGTCGTAATATTACTTGACGTGATTGGCTTCTCTTATATAAAAAATACACATGAATATCAGAATGTGTGTCTAATTAAGGCAATAATTAAGCCATGACACATTTTTATGTTATCAATTTGCTATAGTATAACATTAGCCAGTACTGCACGTTTTGCTTGTACTTGCACATCTGAAATTTGTAGTATTCAATTAAAAATTAAAAGTCCACACGGCAAGCTAACTCTGACATGCCTTCAATTCTTTGATTTAAATTTTTACGGAATTTAAATTGTATTCTAGCTTCACCCTTAATTCTGATACTAAGTTTATTTGATTTCAGTATGTTCGATGTAAAACATAAATTTATATATATAAATTCATTGAAATTGTGGTAAAATACTCAAAACCTCAAAAGGTTGAATTTATTAAAGTTACAATCTTAAATTTGATTGTAGATCTATTAATAATGTAAAATCGTTTAGACCGGCCAGTGGGCAGTGTGTGTGTAAAATAAAAAATGTCCAAAATAAAACTAGTCGATAATATAGAAATTAATGAAAATAATATGTGCACCATAAGATGTTTAATTCTCGTTAATAAATCGAGTTCATATAATATGAATAGTAATTAAAAATCAAAAGATGGTAAAAAGTACAATAAATATATATATGGCAGAATAAACCAAATTAGAAAAAGAACGAAAAGCAGAAGATCATGATACATGCATGCGCTTGAAGAAGCTAAGAATAGATACAGAGCAAATCTAAGGTCAGGTGATTTTCTGATTTAACTGAATTCATTACTTTCGAATACAAATCACATCATGTAAAGTATATGTGACTTTGTTAGACGTTGGTGAAATATTTATAATTGATTGATTTTTGAGTTAAAAATCAACGTTAAAGTGATTTATTGAAAAAGTAACTCATAGTTGAGTAACTTTAAAATGTGTTAACTCGTTCTGAATTCATTAACTTCAAATCATAAATAGAGGAGGAAGTGCATATATATAAAATTACCATTTTGCCAATGTTTAAGCACTCCATTGTTTGTTATAGAAGCTGCTAGCTGAACTTCAGTTGGAAGAGATACTAATTGTTTTCTAATTGGAGGATTGGAAGTAAAGGAAATGCATGTGAGGAGAAGCAAGATTGGGAGATGGAAATTGGTGGTCTATTTATACATGTTTTAATGCACATGTTAAATCGGATTTGGTTTCTCTCTATTACACTTCGTCAATTAATACGTTTAAATTTTATTTCTTAACGATAATAATAATATATCCAACAAAATCTCATAAATTAGTATTATTTGAAAATGACAAAATATATATATAAATTTTAACTATGATTAAAATATTAAATTTTAATTTGAAAAAAAAAGATTTTGATTTTTAGTAAGCAATATAAATCTCCCAAAATATTTTGATACTGGCTCATTAATGTCAATTTGTAAGAAAAAATGAATTAAAAGAACGTGTGAGGGGAGTGAAATCATATTTTTAATTTTCAATTGAAAAATGGAAACCAAACTAGACTCTTGAAATTATCTGTGATAAGTAATATTTACTCTAATTCTCTTTCATTTAATTTAGTTTAAAAGGTGAATATATGAAAAGAGCTGGGAAAGAGCATTGTGATACTAATATTTAATTTGATGTTATTAAATTTAATCAAGATTTTAAATATATGAACAACTTTCTGATTTATCGATTTGTTCATGTATAATTAAATTACAAAATAAAGTACCCAAATTAAAGGATGCCTTCCAAAATATAACACTTTAATCATAGTTAAGATCACTTGTTAAATTGATCCAACCTTGATCTTTCATTTTTAAAAAAATTATTAGATAATTAAATGTGTACTTTAGAAAATGAAAAGATTAAATTCCGAGTTGGGAAACATTATTATCCTAATTCATTCATAGGCACGAAGAAGTAGGAGACACATATCAAAGTTATTGTGAATTGTGATAAGGTTGTGTTGATGCCGACACATAACTTTTGATATTTTTAGGTATTTTCGTAGTTTTAATTTATTTATCTAATATTTATTTGATAATTCTATTCAAGTAGCAAATTGGATTATCTTTAAGGGTGTGTTTGGTATGGAGGAAAATGTTTTCCATGAAAAATGTTTTTCTGGAAAACAAGTAGATTTTGGACTTATTTTCTCCTGTTTGGTTGGTGAGTAGAAAATATTTTTCAAAAATAATTTTTAGTGTTTAATTTATGAATGAAAAATATTTTTTCGAGACATCTTATATTTCTACTAGAGTAAAAAATAATTTATGAAATTAAAAATATTTTTTAAAAACAAAATTATTATTTTTTTGGAGTGGGGGGGGGAGACAGGGGATAGGGGGTAGGAGTGAAAAAATAAAATTTTGAAGTTGATAGTATTTTTAAAAAACAAAATTATTTTTTTGGGGGTTGGGGTGGGTGGGGGGATGGCCGGGGGGGAGGGGTACGAGTTTAAAAAAATAAAAATCTGAAGTTGAAAATATTTTTAAAAAGCAAAATTAATTTTTTGGGGAGGGGATGGGGTTGGGTGGGGGGCTGGCCGGTGGTGGATGGGTGGGTGGGGGTGTTAGGGATCGGGTGAAATAATAAAATTTTGAAATTGAAAATATTTTTCTAAAATTGATGGTTTTTCCAAAAAAAAATGTAATTTGAAATTGGAGGAGAGTTTTGGAAAATGTTTTCCTTAATTTTTTAAGGGAAGTCATTTTCCTTAATTTTGAGGAAAATGAGTTGATTTGGAAAACATTTTCCAAAACTTTTGTCCCAACCAAACATGAGAAAATTGGAAAATGTTTTCCTTCATACCAAACACACTCTAAGAGTCGAGTTCATTTTGATCGCTCGAGTTATAATGTTATAATATGTTGATTGTCGACTTATATCAAAGTTATTTATCAGTTATTTGTCTAATTTTCATTTGATACATGTTTTTACGGAGTAAATAATTTTTAAAAAAATATGAGGAGGGAGTTAGCGTGAACAGTAATAAAGTTTCAATTTTGGAAGTTTTAGACTTTACATTATTGCAAAAATTTAAAGAAAAAGTTGTGTTCAAGTGGTGGAGGTGTTCATGTCCACTTCAATATAAACACGCAAATGAATTTTAGAGGGAGACATAAAAGAAAGTGAGCAGAAGAATAATTGAGACCTCAAAAAAAGACAATTATTAACAACTAGAGGTGTTAGCTTGGCCGTTGATTTTTTTTATATATATAATTATTCGATATTCAAAATTAATTATTATCCTATTTATTTAAGGAAAAAAAATTCTTTAGAATTTAATATCGAAACATTTCATTGCATGTGACAGTGATGTTTATTTAATTTTGAACATTGTTACACATCTCTATGATTGGATTTTCTCTCTATCAATCGCCACCTATTGAATCTCACAAATAATTGGTGTTGATTAGACAAATACTTAGTAATGACATTATTTTCTTAGCCATATAATGGCAACAATCCACATGAATATTTGGCAGCCATTTAATACCAATTTATCCATAAATTAACGATAGGAAAGTGTTGTTAAATAAATACTACATTTAGGGGGAAATAACTAAACACGTAGAAAACTAAAACTCTTATATGATGGTGTGGGTATTTATGAATAAACAAACAGAATTATAATAGCTAAGGTAATATAATGTAATAAAACAATTTTTCATGATCTAACAATAATAATATATTCAGTATTTATAACGTATAATGAGTTTTGGATTTGGGAGCAAAGGCCAAAGAGTGTGTATGCTTATTTTTATTGGCGGGCTGAAGATTTATTTTTTTTAAAGATCTTCTATTAAAAAAACATATATATAATCCATTTCATGTGATCGCAACATGTGTTTGTAAAATTACTTTTCTAAAAAAAAAAAAAAAAATTGTCAATCAACATTTTTGAGAAATAAAGGTGAAGTAGTAATAAATCAACCTAATTACGTCTCTATGAGGTTTAGCTCTTTTAATACAAAAAAATTTAATTCCTTTTTCAAATAATGTCATATCATGACACTTTTACAAGTAAAATTTGGTGCATGATGAGGAAAAACAAGTTGTCAGTGTATTTCATTTAAATATTTAAATTATTAAGTCGTGTTAAATAATTCAAATTTTAATAAGTAGTTTTAATTAAAATCTAAAATCAAACGCAAAAAGAGAAAAAATAAACTGCCCCAAAAACCCTTCAATTTTGCTACTTGGACTTGAAAAGATGATATAAAATCTGTCCATTTTTTTAGTATATAATATAAATAGTTAACGTATTTATTTTATGCTTTTGCACCAAAAGGGCATATCGTCCAATATTGGGTGACAAAATTGACAATCAAGTAAAATTGAATCCATGAATTAGGGAGATAATGATGAAATCAAGCTTAAGTATTAGAATAGCATACTTTTTTATTACTAGATTAGACTTCTAAGCTCAACAGTATATTTTTTCTCTTCAAAGTGACAAAAAGGAAATTGATAATTAAAGTAGGCACCTATTAATTAGGCT
This sequence comes from Solanum lycopersicoides, assembly GCA_022817965.1. Lineage (NCBI taxonomy): Eukaryota > Viridiplantae > Streptophyta > Magnoliopsida > Solanales > Solanaceae > Solanum > Solanum lycopersicoides. The sequence goes on from CM040618.1 coordinate 114,819,726, forward strand.
ATTGTATGTGAATAGAGGTGACAATTTCAGTCATATTAGTGAAATGAAATTATTTTATCCATATTAAATTAAATGGATTATTCATATTTTCTTAAACGGGTTAATATGATCTTCAACCTATTTAAGTTCATACAAATATAGACAAAAATTGGTTAACATGAGAATCCATATTCAGCCCATATAAGTGAGAAATGAAATAGATTTTTTTTTTATTTTGAAAAAAAAAAAAAATTAGGAGTCGGTTGGTGGAAGGTGGGGGGGGGGTAAATTTTTTTTTTTTTTGAAAAATTTGAGTTTTTTTTGTTTTTCGAAAACAAAATTTTTTTAGGGATAGGTTAGTGGAAGGCCGGGAGAGGGGTAATTTTATTTTATTTTTTGAAAGAACAGATTTTTTTTGTTTTGCGAAAACAAAATTTTTTTAGGGGTAGGTTGGTGGAAGGGGGGGGAGGCGGGAGAGGGGTAATTTTTTTTTGAAAAAACAGATTTGTTTTGTTTTTCGAAAATAAATTTTTTTTAGGAGTAGGTTGGTGGAAAGTCGAAGTGGGGGTGGTGGGGGGGAGGAACGCTTTATAGTGAAAAATAAAGTGTTCTCTAATAAAAATGATTTTGTATCAAATATACTAAATATTTCACGTTAATAAATACAGTGTACAAAGTATTTCATGTTAATAAAATACGGAAAAAGAGCCGCATCCATGTGTGATGACTCGTAAACTTACTAAGCATATCTAAATATGATAATCTGAGTGTATATCATGTGGCAGCCACAACTTTTACTAAACAACGACTTGAATAATTTTTAAACCACATTTTTCCAACTTGTTTTTTTGTCTTCTGATGCTGGAATTATGCTTATCTAATTCATATTTTCCAATTTTGATTTGTATAACAATTTATGTTTTGTCAAATCATTTGTAAAGCATTTTTGTTAGTACTTTAGAGAAGCATACAGAGTACAGATAGCTCCAGCAGCATCACAAGACAAAAGACAAGTTGGAAATAAGTAAAGGCTTAAAACTTATGCAAAGTCACTCAGACTTGTGGTGCATTGGTCGAACTGCTTCATCTTTAATCAGAGACCTCAAATTTGAGCCTTTGATTGAAAATTCAATTGGAAACGCTACCTTCAAATGAGTGTTGCAGTATGCGATCTAGATTTAATCGGAACTTCAATGCAGGCTTCGAACACCCCGGATAATATTTTTTTTAATGTAAAGTGGCTGTGTCTGTTTGATAAAACTTTGAATTAAAAGGTGATATGGGCTTTGTTATTAAATTGGCCACAATTATTTGATCTAAGTTAAGGTAGTTGTGATATCAAATCACATAATTTGAATTGACCTTACTGTATATTATAATAACTTCTCTTATAGCTAGCATGATGTTTGACTAAAGACATGCGTTGAATTTGACTAGTCCTCGTCATTCTATGGTACAAACAATTGCTTTTGATTTGACTTATCGTAATTTTGATTTGAACCAAGTATATTACCTATGGTACGATAGGCAATTATATGATTTATCTCATAATAATTGTGACACTTGTGGATAACATTGGCGGTGTATTTTAATGATTGAGCCGTGAATTTTCTTCACTTCAATTTATTTGATTGTGTTTGACGAAAATAAAGTTTAGAAATGAAAATAAGATTTTTGACACATGAGTATTAATAATGAGAATTGCAACATTATTCGTTATTCTGACGCTCATGAATCACATTAGGGGCACGTACTTTGATGGCTGAGGCAAGTGGCGGACTCAGAATTTTCTTTCAGGAGGTTCGAAAAATAAAAATATAAATGTGTAAATAAGTCTTTCGAAATGGCCCTTTGAATTTTTTTGAATTTAACACCACACTTTTGGAACGTTTTTAAAATAAAAAATGCTTGAAAAACAGAACTGATTTTTTAAAACAAAAATAAACTGATACTATAAAGAAAAATAAATAAATGTTGTTGCAGAAATTCGAACCTTGGGCGTGCAGATTACCATTGAGCCATCTACTTTTATTTGTTAATGAGGGGGTTCAAAATATATCTACCTACAGAAATATAGAAAATTTACCTTATATATCGTGTATTTTTTTTATCGAGGGTGTTTGGGTGAATACTCTAGACCCAACGTGGGTCCGCCCCTGGCTGAGACTCAATTGTCAACAAGTCATACTCCCTATGTTCAAATTTATGTAAAGGTGTTTGACTGATAGACATCATTTGTAAAACTTGTTATGTAAAATAAATTCCGAGTATTAATAATGAAAACTACAACATTTGCCACTATCGTGATACTCATGGATGACATTGGGCGCCCATACTTTCATGGCTGAGGCCATATTTTGACAAGTCATACTCACTCCGTTCCAACTTATGTGAAGATGTTTGAATGAACACAAAGTTTAAATATAAACAAAAGAATTTTAAAATTTATGGTCGAAATACGCCATGCATATTAATTTTGAAACTACAACATTAGCAATTATTGCGACACTCGTGGATAACATTAGGGGCGCGTACTTTGGGATAAGGCCTTATTTTTTACAAGTCACACTCTCTACGTTTCAACTTATGTGAAAATGTTTGACTAAACATGCGAATGAAAATAAAATTTTTGAAACTTATGATCTAAAATAATTCGAAAGTAATTATGAAAACTACAGAATTTAATTTAGCCAATAGGTGTACAACAATCTATATCACTATTAGGTGTGGTCTTGTGGATGTGATATTTTTGGTGTTCAACATTCATAGTTACATTTGCAGTTGATTTGAGGGCCATATGTATTTTCACAATAGGTACCAGCATCACATAGGCGACCTGGATAGAAAGATGAGCACAAAAACTGCTAAGTAGCTGTTTCATATTATAAAAATATGACACGTGAATCAAACTCAAGTCATTCACTGAAAACCTGAACTACTCCATTTCCCAATCAATTACGAAACTCTAACCCACTCTAACACTGTGGACCCTAAAATGAATATATCTGGCTTCATAACGTCGCTTACATGACACTAGATCTAACTCAATCCAAAAGTTTAACTCTTACTTTAAGTAGTCCATTCATTTGCTTGTACAATTGACACAATTAACTTTTAAGCTATGAAAATCATTGAATATTTCTATGATCAAATCTGGTCATGTTTTACATGAACAAGCTAAGCCCCAAAAGATTCATAAAGGTAAATCAGAAAGGAAAAAAACAGTATCTAGTTCTCAAATGATTAAACATGAAACTCTGAGATCACATCGCCTGCATAATACGATTTGATTAACTGGTAAAATAACTGTAAATAACAACCCAAGCCTTGCAGTAATGTTTACCCAAACATCACCAATGAAAGAACTCTTGATGAGTTTCAAAACTAAAAAGTAGCATTCACCGCAGAATAAACTACGAGGGTTTTCACTAGAGTGATTTATACATTTTCTGTATGGAACTGTATTGGCTACAAAGAGCGAGGGACGAGATAAATATAATCCCCAAACACCACATTACCTTTGGTTCCTCCTCCTATCTCATCCTTACTATAGCTACCTCTAGCTGCATTAAAGGCTGTGAGGTTCTTCACACATCAAACGTGCCAGAATCAGTTGCGCCAACTGTTTAACTTCTTTGCTTCAAAGGAGGCACCATCATTGAGCATATCTTGTGCATCAGTTTCCATGCCAAGCTTGGATAGGGCAAGAGCCTGCATATAAAATGCAGTAGGCCACTCGGGCAAGCACACCTGGGCTTGCATAGCGTCCCTTAGCGCGAGTTCTGGTTGGCCATTCATCATGTAGGAAAGGGCTCGCCTCACGAAAACAGTACCAGAAGGAACAGACATCATTGATACTAACTGTTGGGAAAAAAATAAACTGGATAAAGTAAGGCATACACATAGAAATGAGCTTATGATAAATAATAGAATTTGGTAGAACATAAAACAAGAACATTGAGTGATTCATGAGAAGACAAGTATAATACTTTGAAATTTGGTTGGGGGGGAGGAAGGGGTAAGTCTCAAATTCCAACACATCTGTACTAAAACATAGAAAGGAGTTGTCCTCAGAACTGGAAAAAGCTTTGCCCTTTAGAGAAGTGGATAAAATTTTAGCAAAACTGAAACAGAAAGTAGGCCACTTAATTTGGGATTAGACATAGTGGCTAATTTCGGAATCAAGGTCAGCAGATCAAAAGACCAGACACTCTGATGACCACGACCGAAGCTGCATATGAGAGCACGGTAGATTAATAGCAGTACCCAGGTTCCCACTTCTGAAGGCAAGAAAGGTCTCATTACTATTCTATCAAGCTCAGAGCATCTTTTTCGTTGATAAGTTCAAGCTTCATATCATTCTCTCTTGTTCTTATTTTGCAAGAAGAAAAAGTTTACATAAACAATCAGGCCAGCTGGATCTAACAATCAGAACACTCAAATCACCGGAAGAAGTTCTCCCTCAAACACAAATTAGAAGTCTCTAGTGTGCAAAACATCCCATGTTATAACTTAGAATAAAGTTAGTTGCTAAGAGGATTTTCATCTTTTAGATTGGAGGTTCATTATCTGTTGAGTTGCGAATTGTCTGTCCCTGGCCTCGGGTGGTTCATGTTTGAAAAAGGAAGTGTCTATTTTGGAAATTGACATGTTTATCTTCTTGTACTTCTATTATTCTTGTGTACTCTCCTAAAAGGACTTCTTTCAAAAGAATCTTATGACCCATGGAATTAGTTCAATTGATTTTTCTTGTTTGCTTGTTTGATGCTTTCATTATTATATGCACTCTCATCTTCTTTTTTTCCCAATCCACGAACATTTTGATACTATATACTATGAACACCCATGTCCTGAACCATATCACAAAGAGAAAGGTGCTTTTTATATGTATAGCTGATGTATTGGCCATGAAAAAGGTTTGATCAATTTTTTTTGTATTTCAGTCTTTCCTCCTCCTGCAGCAGAGATGCGCAGCAGGACAATGTTTAAGAATCTTGAGAGATATGCGCTATGTCCACTAGCAGAAAGGCCAGCGCGAGTATGACTTTAAGCTTGGTGAGTATGCACCGATGTTCATCACCTGAAATGTAAAATTATACGAGAATCTACTTTCTCTAGGTGTTATTGTAGTTTTAGGATGAGGGAAAGCTCACAGAGGTTCAGTAAAAACCCTACTGTCAATGTCATTCTCTCTAATTACTTGCCATTCTTATATGCCTTATGGTGCCTAGGATAAAGATGATCTTTGTTTCTTCACTGGAAAGTAGTACTCTTGGGATGTCCACCTTTCTCTTAAAAGAAGGTATTATTCTTAAGAGTCATTGGATTTTACAGTCTTTGGTAAGTTCGTGTACTTATGTCAAAATAGAAAAGGTTTAATAGTTGCGGACTAATGTTTTAGTCATCGTAGTAAGTAATCTCTAGGGTTCTTGTGCATTTGTAGGAGCTCACCTTTGTCTTATAGGAATAATGCCATTCTCAAAAAATATATATAACTGTCTGGAGCTTCATTGATTTATTATTATTATTTAATTATTATAAAAATATGGGCTCTGAAGGAGCTTAAAATGAACAGTAGAATTATGTGATCAGGAAGGATCATATAGGCGATGCCCTACTTGCTTAGGATAGAGGTCCAGTTTTTTGTAGAACAAAAATAAAACCGCGTGTTCTCTGTATATAATAGCTCAAAATCCTGAGGCCAGTAGTGCAATGCGATGATGTTATGTGATACATTCCTTTGGGCAAATCGATTTATAGGTTTGAATGACCAATTAGGAACCTTCATCTTTTCCAACCAGCGAAGTTAAAGAAATTGTGGAGCTGTCTCTAAGCTCCACATGCGCGTAACTTTGAATCATAGAAAACCATCCACGCATTACACTTTCTATGACTTGGGTATTATTTGTGCAGGTATAAAATGACATGAAGAAGAATACTGATTATCTGTCAGAGTTGCTTAAGACTTACCTAGGCACTTTGCTTGAACTACTAACCTCTGATGTACATCAACTGGTTTGGACTAGATTTTTACTTCTTTATCAATTATTTGAGTGGTAGATGGGACACAAGCTCTTGCAATATGTGGCAAGCCCGCAATTTCCTACTTAGAAAAAGAAACTAGTATTTCTTAAATCTAGCTTTGAAAGTACCAGGAAAATTGTGTTCTTTGACTGAGGTTACTAAGAGTGGCAAAGCTTTGTTCGATATATTATGTTATTAGGTTTTGCTATGTCCTCTTGGTGTCACTCTATTGGCTGATGCTAACATTCAATGTCAGTTTACTATTGTTGCAGTAAAATGGGAATCTGCGAGTATCAAGAGTGGCATCACTTTTCATGTCTCATTTGTTGAATTTCCCTTGGGAGAGAGTTTGTTGAATTTGGAATGGATCTCTTATCGATTTGCCCCCTACTTTTCTCGCCCAAAACAACCATAATTTCCTCTTATTTAAGCCCTCTTCTCCTCAGTTCTTGGGGGTTGGACGGAATTGAATACAAAAAGGAAGTAGCTTACAAAAGGTTTTTTGTGGTGTAGCCCTTTGACATTTAAGAGATTCTTGAACAAGGTTCTGCTAACTCTAAATTTTTGGGAACAGTCCTGGTCCAGGTTTGTTGGACTTTTCTTGGTTTGTGCTCGAGTCGGAACTTCATGTGGAATATCGTCGTGTCTCCTCTGCTCGTTCTCGTCCCCCGTTCGCCTTCCGCACACAAGGTAAAACATCGTCACCTTTGTATCCACGTTGATCGTTGTGTTGGGTCTGGTTTCTTTTGTGGATTTCGAAATGGAGTCTTAATGTGATGTGTTGTGTCCCAGTCTACGAATTAGCCCCTTATCTTATTCTTTCCTAATCACAGGAGTAATGCGTGTTTCTTGTTTCAAGATGATTAATGCTGTTTCGAGCCTGATTTTTCTGCTTATGTTCTTTGCGAGCTTCGTGGTGGTATATTTGTTAACCTTGCTAAGACTGTCATATCCCCTCCCCTTAAGCTTGTGTTGTGATATTTTTAAACCTTGC